>DWAJ01001524.1:0-21840 GCA_018238005.1 Eurema mandarina | reverse complement strand
TTTTTGGCGACGCCCCTTGACCTTGGCGCGGCCAATCAGAGCGCAGATCCCCGCTTCCTCATACCTCAGGAAGTTGACAGAAATGGTTTCATACACAATAATGAACAATTAGGCGTCTATTGGATATATAGTCGATGTGCATAGGATACTTTATATCCCGGTATTGCCCCGGGAACGGGAACTACGCGGGTAAAACCGCGGGGAGCGGCTAGTATATGCATTAATGGCAGTAAAATGAGTATTTAGAGTATTTAATAAATATATAATATCAGGTACTGGAACCGCGCGCCGTCTCTCTCGTCGTCGGACTTCGTGGACGGCTGGTTCCGCACGGGCGACATGGCCGCCTTCCAGGATGGCGCCTTCCGCATCATGGGCAGGACCTCCGTGGATATCATCAAGACTGCTGGCTATAAAGTCAGCGCTCTGCAGGTACTTTACTTTAATTCAATTTTGTGTGGTGTTTTTTTTAATTTTTCGAATGGGTTTTTGATATTTTTTTTACCGCAAAAACGATTGGTTTTGTCAGGTCAGGTAGATTTGACTTTGTAATTATACAATATTATCGTGATAATAGACCAAAAATGCCGCGTTTCAAACGGTAGGGCGAGTAATTTTAAAACTATAGTCAAAAATATTCTGAATATAAAACAATAAGTTTCGCGCTTATTTAGACTATACATTATTATTTTATCTTATGTTAAATTTAATTATTATTATATTAACTTGTAGGTAGAATCTGCGCTGCTAGAACACCCGCTCATCGAAGACGCAGCAGTACTGGGCATTGAAGATGAAAACAATGGAGAAATTATAGGAGCCGTCGTTGTTTTGCGAGAAAATTCTACCCTCACTTTGAAAGAATTGAAAGAATTAGCCGGCAAGAAGCTAGCGCCGTACCAATTACCCAAAACGATGGTTACAGTCAAAACTATGCCGAGAAATGTTATGGGCAAACTTGATAAGAAGGAAATCAAAAGGTTGTTTGGAAAAGATTTGGTGTACAAAAAGTAGGGTAGGTTTTCTATATGTCGTGGTCACGTGGTGAAACTGTCAATTTTGTGAATAGACACGCCAAGTGAAGTCAAATATATGTTTAATCAACTAATCATGTATTACAAAACTATTATAAACATGGCAAGAAACTCTAATAGTTGCTCTTTAAAAAGGGCACAAGTGGTACCTATATAATATACCCAATAACAGCGAACCATTACAATATTCGTACATAAGAAGATCACCGACCTACATGGGTATTAATAAATAATATCAACAAAGGCTGGCAACACATTCGCGGTAAACTCCTGCTCAGTGAATTGATACTGAGATTTTTTTATAGTAGGCTATGACTCGAATATGGCAACTCTACCATATGGCAATGGCATAATCATAAGACCTATGAAGTGAAGTCGTTTGTTAACGTTTAAATAATTTAAAGTTAATTAGGAGCAATGGTTACTATTAAAATGTCGAACGGAATAAAATATTATTTGATGTTATTTATCTGTGGTTTATAATATACTAATTTATTAGGTTGTTTATTAGATTTTTCAAAAATATATTTATTTTTATTGTTTTTAATGTTTAAATTTATATGGAATATTATGAACAAAGGCACACTATTATTATACGTTGGTTAAAAAACATAACGAATAAAGTACTAAAAAAGTTCGGATTGAAAAACCAATTGAAAATATACGCATTTAATGCATTTATTTTGGATGACTAAGATCTACCTTGTCTTATAAGTATTCGTGAGGCACAAAATAAAAATACAATTTATCTATATTTACTTATTATAATAGTACAAAGTACCGATTCTAAAATAACCCACTTACGCTTGTTTTCGCATAATTAAGCAATATTGACTGACGTGTATTGTTATTGTTATTGAATAAAACTAATTTTGTTACAAAAGTCTTTTATTCGTACATAATACAGTACAAATTTCATTAATATTATGTCCCTTGTAAATGTCCTTAAAGCTACATCACATTTTTGGCTCTTTCTATAAAGCTCCGTGCGGCGGCAGTGGCGTTTATCAAACATGGCGGCGAAAATGTCGCCGAAACGATCGCGTCCGACCAACTCGAATAAGTCGCTAGAACGGTCGCCATTATCCCTAACAGCATGACGACCACAGCTAAAACTATATCATACCACTTAATATTATATTCATCCATCTCATCTTGACCCATTCTCTCTAGCGTCGTTGTAAAAGTTTTGTACTTTGTATTGAACGAAATTCGCGGCTTTTTCATTTCGCCGCCATCTTTGTTGTTGTTGTCAACGAGTATTCTTTCGTGTGGCAACAGCGCGTCTTTTGGTAGTTGTGATTTTTTGTAACATAGTCTAAGGAAAAACAGCGGTGGGAAGATGAACATGAGAGGGCCGGTGAGGGTGGAGCCGATGAGGCCCATCACGAGGTCGAACCTTGGCACGGATTCGCCGAGAAACACGGCCAAGGCTATAATACTGGAACGGATAAGGCAGCGCTGAACGCTGAATTCTGAAAAGTTAATAAGCCGGTTATACCAATGAAATATTTTAATAAATACCATGAGTGATTAAAATGTATACTGGATGTAGTGGGTGACTGATCAAGTAAAGCTTATTTTTTATTTTTGCTTTAATGCGCAACAGACTAGAAAAAACCCAAATAAATATCCATATACAGACGTGGAGTAGGTTTACAAATAATATTGAAATTTGTTATATAGAACGTACCTCTGGGTATTTGCAACAGGTCTTCAATGTGCTGGAACAGTGCGGAGTTGCCGACCGCACTCGACAGACACAGCTGCAATGTGACCAGCAATGCTACTGCGTATAGAGTTATTGAAGGGGGCATGCCTGTAATATTTTTTAAAATCGTTAAATTATTTCTTAACATATAGGGTATATAAGCTTGTTGTTTTAAATTACATCTTTTATAAGAACGATAGTCTACGGAATCAGTAAAATATTAAATAAGTATCTAAGAGGTGTGACACGTAGGTGTCACGATCCGTTTTGCTGACTCCACCGCAGGGAGTAGTAATTCACTTTGCAGAATGTTGGGGTGAAGCATTCTCAATGTTCTCACGTATGTATCGCCGGCCTTGATTTGAGAATGGAAACGGAGTCCCGAAGGCGTCACGGGAGGTTTTGTTACTCTACCGCAGGCTTGTAGGATGTTGGCGTGCACATTGTTGTCGTAGCGCGCTAGTGCGACTCACCTTGCAGGATGTTGGCGTGCACGTTGTTGCCGTAGCGCGTGGCGCGAGCACGTAGCGCGCTAGTGCGACTCACCTTGCAGGATGTTGGCGTGCACGTTGTTGCCGTAGCGCGTGGCGGCGAGCACGGAGGTGACGCTGAACATGAGGCCGGTGACCGCGAACCCGCCCAGCACGGCCGCGTGCACGCGCCGGCTGTCCTTCATGTCCACCTGCAGCGTCAGCAGCATCGGGTGGATGTCGAACTGGACACCACACAGACGTATTCATGAAGGTATTGTTATATACAGATAGAGTTGGTGAGTTAGCTCTGGATCTACTGAACTTTAAAAGTCCTCTATAGTAAAGCCTGATTTGAGCATGATGGGTACATATGGGTTACCATAAACTACTGACTCTTTAGTCAACTATCATTTAGTACGCATCATAAATATTTATTTATTTTTATTTATACACTTTATTGTACATTAAAATAATACAAAATGAGTACATGTATAAAAAGACACAAAAATAACGTACAAAAGGCGGCCTTATTGCTAACTATCAATCTCTGCCAGGCAACCTGAGTGGTACGGAAACGATAGTGATAAAGACATATTTATAATTTAATAAACATAAAATGTTAAACTATATTGGTTTAAGTAAAAAAAATAAAAACTGTAATTCTGGTATACCGAGTGTGCTTATGGTATTTAGCTATTTTAAAGCTATCGTTCCTTAACGCCTAGTCAATTGTTCGACTGGTCGAGAATACTTACTTCCTCTCTTTCAAAGTAAAGTTACTTCCACAAGTACTGTCATCTAAATGGTTGCACAGACGGCACAGAAGATCCCTTACCTGATAAACCATAATCCCATAAGCCACCAGGAAGTCTCTAGTGCTCGGCAGGTACTCGAGGACATCGCCAGACGCCGGAGGAGACACGTCGTCCGTGATGATGCACGTCCACGTGGATATAGCCACTGTCGTGACTATGAACACTGACGTCACTGCCAGCGGTCTGACGAACATTTATTAAGAGTATAAACCTTACCGCAAACAAAATGAACATCGTTTATTTAGAAAAATAATTTTATGCAATTGGTACCTGTGCTAAAGACGATCGACGCCGAAAATATAATCACATTCAATAATAATAAGCACAAAATATTATACAGTATCTGGATAAAAAAATTTTGGTCACTGATATTTCAACATTAATCAATTTTTAACATTATCCATCCACATACGCTGCGTATAATGAAACGTAAAAAAAAATAAAATTAATCTTCAAACAATTGGCCTTTTCTCTAAACACTTAGCAGATTAACTTTCGCATTACAAAAAATTCGCCAACGCATAAAATAATATTTACAAAGACAGCTCTATAGATCCATAGATACACGTCTCCATGGTTTAATCTTCTGTCAGACAAAACATATACGATCGAGTTGAAGGCATAACTACGCATCAGGTGGCTCATCTGCTAATTTGCGTCTATGTTATAAAAAAGTCGGTAGCTATAGGCCTATAGATATTAGATATACTCACTTCATATCCTTAGGCGAGCCCAGCCACATGACGGGACAGAGTAGTAGCCCGATCACGATCATCCACACGCAGTACGTGACGCCCACATCGCCGTCCGTTATCTTCCACCAGAACAGTTGCATGCTCTGAGATGCTGACAAATAAAGTATATATAAACAAAAATATGTATGAAATATAGAGACATACATATAATTTCAATTAAACTATTTTAAGGTTAAAAACGCAGAAAATTTAATTTCTTTTTTAATAGATAATACTACGAGTTAATATTTCTAAGCTTATCTACTAATACTTAGGAGCAAAAAATGAAACATTACGTTCGTAACAAAATTAAATGCATCCTACTAATATTATAAATGTGAGTTTGTGAGAATGTATGTATGGATATATGTTTGTTATTCTTTTACGCAAAAACGGCTTTACCGATTTAGTTGAAATTTCGTATGTAGATAGATACCCTGGATTAACACTTAGTTACTTTATATCCTGGTATAGCCCCGCGTGATTCCCATATCACGCGGGTAACGGTAATGAGAACTTATCAGTAGAGTTCACCTTCACTTACCAAATATAAAGTTAGGCACGCCGGCGCTAAAGACGGTAGCATCTATGAGGAACGTGACCACGCTTCGGGAGACCTTCCCGAAGGCTAGCTCTGCAACGGCTGCGTATGGAAATCTGAGAACAGCAATATAAAGTACTAGCTGTTACCCGCGACTCCGTACGCGTGGACTTCCTATAACCCTTTTGTCCAGTTAAAAAGTAGCCTATGTTTTATCTCAGGCTCTAGACCATCTGTGTACCAAATTTCACTACAATTGGTTCAGCGGTTTGGCCGTGAAAGCGTAAAATTAGAAAAAGTGTCAATCCCTCGTCCAACCTATTGTCCTTCCCCTTTCTTTGTACAAAATTTCGTTCTAATCGGTTCACTAGTTTTAGCGTAATGGAAAGACACACCGACAGACAAACAGAGTTACTTTCGCATTTATAATATTAGTAAGGATTAATTAGTCTCGATTTATGGAAATTATGGGTTCATAGACATCTTAAAATACAATCTTAAAATTTTACCTACATTCCAAAAATCTTTCAATCAAAAATCCCATTTAAAAATGTTATCTTATTACTATGTTTTATTAGAACAAACAAATAGTCAAATTCGTACCGACTTTTTTCTCTGATATTTGGTGCTATATCGTGTGCTAATATCCAACTTCTACCGAGCAGCACTGCTGTGTACAACTGTAGAGCCACCACTGCTAACACGAGCGGTATTCCATAAATACCTGCAAGTAAAGAAACCGTTATACATTTTCCATAAGATTAAGATATTAAATATCTTCTTTTCTCAGAGAAAACGCCGATACATTTGATATGATGCCACGCAACTTCCTCTATCGTGAGAACAAGAGGCATCGTATTAAATTACCAATATATATGTAATAGGTATATAATGAACAGTCTCTTCAATGAGCTACGCAAATTTATTTAAAAATACTTTTCTTTAATTCTTCTAGTTCCTAAAGTATATTTAAGAGAATTTTATCACAAAGTTGGGGATAAATCGTAAAAAGTGGTTTCGTTAAGTTAGACGGTCGAATATCTGATTAGCCACATGTCTGATGCATTCTTGTCAGCAATGAAGCCAAAGGATACGAAACATACTTGTCCTAGTACCTACTATGATTTGGCTAAAATCTAACCGCAAGATATCATGTTCTTAAGAAAGACTATATATTACTATATATATTACTAGATACTAAGTGAACAGTACACTAATGTGATATATGGTGGTGCGTGGCCACGTACATCAGCTTGTCAACAGAGAAACCGTAGGGTTCGCTACATAAGTATCTACTACATAGGTACCTACTATGATTTGGCCAAGACTTGTAGCGAGCGCTACGAATGCTCTGAGTTCTGAATCACGCTTTTCATGTGTCCGAGACTTCTCCACATCGAACCATTGGAGCCTTACCCAGTCAGTCAATGGTTACACTGGTCCCCTATCGTTCAGAGGAAGGTTACATCTTCCTTTCTACACAGACTTACCGCAGGATATATAGATGTAGATGGAGACCTGGATGTATCCGCTTGTCAACAGTGGAGCCGTAGGATTGACTATTTAAGTAAATAATACTATAATATGCCCAGAACCTTACCGCAGGATATGATGCTCTTAGGCAAGGCCACGACCGGGAAGACTCCGAATAAGTCTATGATACAGAGCACAGTGAATAACACGCTGAGACCTCCAGTTGTCTCGCCGGCGGTGTATCTGTCGTGGTACATGGCGACGTGCGTCGGCTTGTCAGCGACAGAACCGTGTATATCGTCAGAGAGACGCGGTAGCTTCATCGTGCTTCTGAAATATATTTATGATAATAAATTTGTAAATATTTAAATATATTTATTGTATGGATCCTAACTCACTGCTAGCTATAAAACGCATAGATATGTGAACTTGTGTAATAATATGATGTTGTACCTATATAATATGCATGACAATTTTTTTCTATATATAATTTATAAGGTCAACGTAAAAGCAAACGGGCCATCTGATGGTAAGCGGTCACCGTCGCCTATAGAGACGGGCAACATCAAAGGAGTCACCAGGTCAACGTTGGCCCTGTATTTGGGCGCTAAAATTCTTTGCATTTTCATATAAAAAGGGCGAATATTACTGCGTACTAGATACTAAAACCTTAAGAACGATAAAACAAAGAAACAACATATAATACTAGTTCATATATAAGTACATACGAATAACATAATGCGTCATAAAAAAATTGTATAATGTATGTGAAATGGCAGTCCATATTATATAGTTAGGTAATTAAATAAATATTAGGTAAGCAACTGACAGATGGTTTTTGTTTTTTTTTTATTAAATATGTTAGATTCAATAATTACTTCATTTCTAATGGTATTAAGTTGGCTGGCATCTGTCAAGTTTGCTCATATTTTATCAATTTGTAACAAATGATTTTTTAAAAAAGTAGTGTATGAGTTTCTTTGCCTGTATTCTTCTCATACACCTTTGGAAACAGGCGTTTATAGATTGAAACAGACAGACGGCAAAATTATTTTATATTTTTTTGCAATAACGTAATGCTTTGGACAAAGCAGATTGTGTGGCCGCAACGACATGTCTGTATTGATCTATATTTTTAGTTTTGACGTTCATAAATATCACAAGGTGATTTAAGTGAATAAATTATTTTCATTTTCATTTTTACGGTACTTCATAAAGTAACAGTGGACGTGTGTACACGCAAGATTGTACGTGCATTGTTCGTCGAGTTACGGGGACCAACCCGCCACTACTACTACTAACAATGGACGTATCTACTAATTAAGCGAGTCAAATAATTATTTTAAATAAATCAAGATGAAATGAATTAAAATAGTGCAATGTGAACATATTAATAAAACAATTATCACGAAAATACTATAATAATACAGCCAATGCGTACCAAATATCCGGAAAGTTCTCCATTCCACGCGTACACGGGCGGCGGGTCCCAACGAATCCAAGCTGATGTTGAATTTATTACGCCAGCTGTTACACTTTGCGGTGGCTCTGTTGGAACTAAAAACCTCTGTTAGGCACGTCACTAAAGGCACAAAACATAGAAATAATAAATTATAGTATATACTAACTATCTTCTTCCGTAAAACCAGTCTTCATATTAGATGGTTTCCCAAGCACTAACTTATAAAATGGCATCAAAAATATATTATACTTGGCATATGGTATTAACCCTGTAAGTACATGGCTTGAGGATCCACTGTTATGAACCGTCGTCATAGTGAAATTCTCAAATTTTGTTAATTCTACTAAACTATCTATGCTACTATTCGTTGGCTCTTCGTCGATATCTAAGGCTTGTTGTTTATTTAATGATGTCCCGTTAAACCAAATCTTTACGCCTTCCAAGTATTCGTTGTAATCTGTTAGTACCTACAAAGAAAATGTCAGCATAATAATTTTATTCAATTCAAACCTTAATGTAGTGCTGTAGTTTTCTTATATATATATGTACTTACATCCCAAACAATTTTGAGCGTCGTTGACGAAATACCCTCAATTCTTCTTATAACTAAAACATCTTGCTGCAAGTATCGTCTAGCCTGAACAAGTTCATATTGAGTCATAGGCGGATGATTTTGTGGCCTATTTATATCAGGAAACGAAGAAGACGACTCCAGATTTCCATTGAATGAATTTGCTTCTCTTCTTAAAACCTAAAGGAAAGTTGTAGGTACAATATTCGCACTTGAAATGCTTATTAGCGAAGGAATTATGTATGGTAATGTTTGTCGTCTCGCGCATACATTTACCTGTAAAGTAATCGTATGTAATGCACTTCCTGCAGCACTGACGGCCACACATGTCAATCTTCCTGCGTGTTGAGTCAGAACCCGATTCAAATATAGCGATCCCGAACCGTGCACTGAATTTGGAAATATGAGTTCCTGCATTAATACAATACCGTTATTAATAGATTAGGGGTAAATATAATATATTTTCAAGCTATCAAATTTACCTGTGAACCTTCCATTGTCCAAAATATGATAGGTTTAGGTGAACCATCAGCATCACAAGGAAACGAAACAGACTCCCCTTCCCAAGCAGTTTGATCAGAAGGCACACGTGTGAAATGAGGTAAGGCTAGAATATTATGTAATTATTAATTATTCGATGTAAATGTCCGAAATCAAAAACAAAAAAAAATTACATGTAAACAATGTCTGTACAAAAGAAAGATGTCAATTTGATATTCAAATTTTTAAAACCTGGAGAAACAAAACGCATATTTTAGAAATACAAAATTATCTTACAATGAACGGTAAGTGTTGCGCTAACAACGCTAGTCCCCGCTTGACTTTCAGCACGACATGTGTAAGTACCAGCATCTGAAGATAGAACTCTGTCTATCCTTAACGAATTTCTTCTTATTATTGCATATGGTGATAATTGCCCTTTATCGCGGGACCATGTCACTGACACATCAGACTCGGGTGAGGCCTATAACGTCGCAAATATTAGAAAGAAAGAAACATTTATTAAAGAGCGCGAGAGATACATTGAAAGAAGACACGAGACAAATTACAATGATACGTGCCAGTAATAAATAAGAAAAACAAAGTAATATTCTGTATCAGGATTACCACTCAGCAAGTGCTGGCTATGAAAAGTGTATCAAACGTTGATTTTCAGTAGGTGCTAAACGGTTTACAGCTATAAAATACCAGCTATATAATCTCATAAGCTATAAAAGTCGATCGCAATATACAACTTACTTGACAATGAAACTCAATGTTCTGGTTAACTAGTGCCGTTATATTATTAGGTTTCACTAGAAAGTGTGGTCTGCGTAACACGAGCAATGTGGCAGGACGAGATTGTCTTTCTCCGGCCACATTAGACGCCACGCATTTGTACACTCCACTATCGGTTGGAAGACTTTCGATAATCTTTAAATTACCACCGTCTACTATTGCTATCCTGAAAAATATATTCTATTTATATTGTTTTATTAATTGAAAATAGTCAATCTAAAAAAAGCATTGTCGGCAATTGCTCAGTTTTTAATGACTTCATAAAAGGAAGAGGTTTCTCAATTCGACCGTATATTCCTTTTTTTAACAAACTTTCTTTGCATAATCTGGGCAAACAATAAATTCGTTCTTTAAGACATATATTTTTTTAATTATTTATTTTTTCAAATTTATTAACTATGTGTTATATTATTTTCATTATTGGCTTCAAGTCAAGTAATACTGTATAATCTGTACCTTCCATCAACATCGACGTCCAGAGTACGGCCGTCTTTCACCCAATGCACTGAGGGATCAGGGGCACCTTTCGGTGAAGCACATTCGAGAAGTGCCGGCTCACCGCTTGCTACTTTGACGTCTTTTGGCTCGTTTCTGAACTCGTCTCGAAGAACTAAATTTAAATAATTTATCTTTGTTATATTCGCTAAGTAAAAATACTAATTGTTAATTAATTAAAGAGATTTCGTTAGTAGTCTATCATATTATATTTAATAAACAAACCACCTTACAACTTCTTATTAGTATTATTATAATTAGTTACAACACGATGATGATAGTAAGAAATATGTATATATTGTCATTTTTATAACAATTAAAGTAAAAGTTGTAAATCGATTGACGTAATTTTGTAAAATAAATATAAAATGCAGTTTTAACTTTTACTTATAAATTATTGCAAGTATATACAAAAATAATATTAAAATGATAGCGTCATTGGAAACAGAACTATCAGTTGTGTCGATGTAATAGGCGTGAATTATTTCATAAACACGTAACGAATATTAGGAAGTAGAACAGGATGGTATTTTGTTACGGCTATCAACCACATTTACAGCTCTAATTTAAAACACGCTTTTAATAGACCTATATTATTGTCATATACATCATCATCAACCAAGAACTTAATTACTATAGAGCATTACTATAATACTTTATTACTGCGAATGTCGGATACATAATGACAATATGGAACTGTTGTTAATTTAACGACACTTTTGAAACAGTAACAAAACTATTTTAATATTATGTTTTTAATATTGCACGTTTTAATAACTGCATTTGCTAAGTTACAGAGTTGGGTCGTTAAGACGTCTAATTAATACTCCGCTATTAAGACAATTTAAAAGTTAACTTAAGCTGTCTCTCGCGTACACTTCGCGATATTAAAGCTGCATTACTGTAAATGAAAATCTTATTTTCAGTACATTCGAGATAATTTTAGCGAAATAAATCTTTATGGAATAGTAGCATATTTATTACGTAAGCTGATTTTTCCAAATCTATAAATAAAGAAGAGTTTGTTACAACACTTATAACTAGAGATCAGCTAGACCGATTGTCATGGTTTTTGGTTCGTTGGATTTGTCCCCGCCCCGAATAACAGAATCTTAAAAATAATGAAAACTTTATAAGGGGGGTCAAAGTTTATATTATGAAAGTCCACGCGGACGGAGTCGCAGGGAACAGCTAGTATTATTACAAACTCAACTAATATATAATTTGAAATAGTTTCATTTTTCATAAAGAATGTTTGTATAACTAGCTCGTCTGATCATGATTGTGTTATGTCTACGTTCTATTTTCGTTTGCCGAGGTTTAGATCCCACAAAGAAATTTTGCTAAGGACGGGTCTAAAGGCGTAAATAATTACGAAGAATTGTAATAAGTAAATGTAATGACAGCAGTGAACTTAACATTGTGATTAATTAGTTGTACTAGTAATTATTGAAATCAAATATAGCTTAGAATATTCATAATTTTTTTTAAGTCGAAATTGTGGCATGGTAAAGTTGACTTTTGCTATCAAATTATTCTTAATTATGACAAAAAAAATTATGAAGACTAGCCTAGACAGGCTTACGCTTATCATAATCCCAGTAATAAAAAAATATATATTTCGTATAAAAACTAAAAAGTTTTAGGTAACTTTACTTACCGGCTATAGTAAGTGTTGCGTTCTTGCTAACTGCTTCCCCGACAATGTTACGTGCGACGCACCAGTAGACGCCCTCGTCACTCTCCTTTTTACCACGCATAACCCTATATATTTAATCATTAATTAAACTTACGTAAATAATATATCTAATTCTCGATATTCTAACAATAATTTTTTTTGAATATATGATGTTAGTTGATTTAATTTAAAAGCTAGTCAGACGTTGTATATTAATATCGAGTCTTGCGAATAAAAAACTATATTTATTATACGATAGCGTTAGTTAAATTCTTACAGATACAAGGTATTTAAAACCTGGGTACTTTTTTTAAACCTCTGCGTATTATATAAGTATATGTTCCATATAATACGTAGACTAGAGGTATATGATATAATATGAGGTATATAGAGACGGACATATCTAATTTCTAAGTCAAAGTCAAAGGTATCTTATTCATCTGCAGGCTACATATGAACAACATTTTGGAAATCAGTCCCTTCAACAAAGTACTGCAAGAAACTGATAATTGCTGTTTTATAATTAAAAATGAACTTAAATGAATATTGTACGAGGCAACCATTACAATATTCATACACAAACGGGGTCAATGAACTCCGCGCTCAAAACAATAATATTCCAAAATTTTGTAATTCCAAGTTTGTATTTAAAGGTACGGAAATCTAAATAAGAACTTACCTAAGAAATAGCAGGCCATCTTCAAGCAAAACTCGGTGTGGGTGATCAGTAGGAGCTAAGGGTGCGCCGTCCTTGTACCACTGGATCGTTGGTTTGGGCTTCCCTTCAGCCACGCACCGAAGGGTAGCAGGTTCGCTTCTTCCCACGATTGTGTCAGCTGGGTGCTCCTTTATACGTGGAGCCCGGCTTTGGGCTACATAATTAAATAGATATCTAATATATTCATCCCTATTTAAGTATAAAATATACCCTACTTAGCGACAGGTTTTAATAAAAATACATCTTAAATCTATCAGTTTTAGAGTTTTATTATATCTTTATTTCATAATCTCAATGTTTGTTTTTAATAAACAATGTAAAATTTAATATTAAATTAGGAATGATTAATTTAAAATACATTTGTAAAGTAAATTTGAATCCATTAGAACCCTATTACAGCTTTATTTAAAAAAAAAAGATAATTTCAAGTGTTTGTTTTGTTGGAAATTAATACATTCTTATTAGATTTATTACTTCACTCCGGATTAAAATAAAGACGCATTTTATGTAGACCCTAGTTATAACTATAATTAGCAATGGTATGTTAACATTTAAATTAAAAACGCTATTGAAAAAATCATAAAATATACAACTTACCTACGGAAGACTGGAGTATGACCAAAAAATTTAACACTACTAATAGCAGATTCCACTTTTTATCACTATTAAATAATCCCGCGATCATACTGACACTAATTATCACTTGCACGTTAACACATAAACACGATTAATCATGTTTATTTTTTTATTATAATATTTTAGTTAGCGATCATCGCGATGTATGGAGTCACGCGGACGGGTGACGCAGCCACCCCGTTTGACGTTCAAAAGTTTACTGCCCCCCCACTATAGATAGTATTTCGCGCCGACTCAGTCTCGCCAACTCGCCAATATGAGCTTTATGAAAATCACTGCAGGTGAGCCTACGGGTAATTAAATTTTCAGTGACTTTCCCGCTGCAGTTTTATGTAAACAGAATTCCTTTCCTGGACATTATTCAACGTAATGGACTCTGTTACATTTGAAGCCATTTATGTTGCTTTTTGTCAAGCGAGTACAGCGAGTTTTTTATTTAAATGTTCCAGAAAGAATGTTGGTAATATAAAGGTAGGTTCGCTATGAAAATATAGTATGTTATATTTCACCAAAGTATTTAAATAGTACCTATCTATGTATAGTTGTTACGTAGTTTTAAAATGCGCATTGCTTAGGGATTTTCCGATACTAGTAAATACGAGTAGGTACTCGATACTTTTGATTCGATACCAAGTATTTATTGTATCGAATCAATTTTGCGATACATAATCGGTATCGAAACAAAAATACTTGGTATCGAATCGAATCAGCAAAAAAAAAACGAAAACAATTAATTAAAAAAACCGAGAACGCATCATACAGAACTGAGAGAGCAGGAACACTAAACAGTCAGCTAATCAGGTTACCGAGTTTTCGGTATTCGTCGCGTGGCGGCGTGAGTGACGCGTTGTCTCGCGCTGGGCTAGCCGAATTCGTCCGACTTCAGCCGAGCCCACCCGAGCCGAAAGCGAGAGAACGCACCCGCAAATCATCTCGCCATTCCGCCATTGTGATTTGTGAAAGTCAGCGTGGTAGACTATGGCCCAACCCTTCTCCTAATGCGGCCTGTGCCCAGCAGTGGAAGTAAAAACAGGGCTGGGAGAGCCCGTCTAGTGCATAGGGGACTGTAGAAACATGAATCACAGTATCATTATATTAGTGTATGTACACTGCATCATCTAATACCACATGCAGATCAGTGATTGTTTACAAGTAATTTTATTAATTGTAATCATCAAAGTCATCGGTTTATTCCAATGTTATCATGGCACCACCAAAATCTATAATATGGACACATTTTACGAAAACAAACGAAACAATTGCAAAATGTAAACAGTGTTTTAAGTCTGTGAAGTATTGTGGGAATACGTCGAATTTATTCAAGCATTCTAAAACTCATGGAATTTCTGTGGACAAAGGCAAATTACAGAAAACAGAAAATAAAAAGTCCAACGAAAGGTAGGATTCTAAACTTTTCTTTCTTTTTGCGATTGCTTTCCTAAAATGTTAAATAAAAAATCCTACCTACTCCTACCTATTTTAGTTGTATAAAAAATAGTTTTGCAGCAGTGGTACTGTGACTGTCTTGTCTATATATTAATAATATATGAATAATAATTGATGACCGATGATATTTCTTTTGTATAAATACGATTTAAACAATTTAAGGTTATGTGTTTGTTTTTGTTAGTGTAATAGTGTTGTTAAATGGTTGTAGTGTTGGGGTTGGTATTATCGATACTTTGAAGATTATCGATCTACCAAGTATTAATTTTTGTTATTATGTTTCAGTTCAAAAAATACAACAGTATTGGCCAGCTCAAAGCATTTTATGGAAGATGATCAACCCCAAGCATCAACATCGAAAATTTCAGAAGATCGTGATGATTGTTCTAGTGTAATCACATTAACAAGTATGGACTCGGAGACTGCAAGGGAGCTATGTCTGAGCAATTCAATAAAGTATGCGTTTGAACGAATTTCATCTAATAAAGGTAAATAAATAGATATTTAATAAAATATTAGCAAAATAATATTAATACATATAGTATTAGTGTTAAAGAAAAAAATATAAATATTTAATTGAATATTACATGTATTAAAATTGAGTTTTATTTTTAGCTGGTGGTACGAAGTATAACAGAATTGTTCAAGCATTGATATTTTTTATCTGTCGAGATATGCGTCCATTTAATATAGTTGAAGGAGAAGGCTTTTTACGACTTGTAAAAGAACTGGAGCCTACTTTTAAAGTTCCTGGCGCAAAGTATTTAAAGAAAATGACTACCGAAAAGTACGAAGCTTGTATAACTATTTGTAAGTCCAAATTATCCAAGATAGACAATTTCTGTTTAACGCTGGACATATGGACAGAGACAATGAATGAAGTAGGATTCATGGGCGTCACCATACATTTTGTAGATAATGGTCAAATGTGTATGTATTATCTTGCAACTCGTGCATTAAGAGAGCGACATACAGCTGAATACATATCGGAAAACCTGCTGGATATTTTGAAAATTTGGAATATTCCACTTACAAAAATTCGTGCTGCTGTATCAGATAATGCCAGTTCAATGTTGGCTGCCATACGAATGTCTTTAGGCGAAAAAAAACATTTACCGTGTTTTGCCCATACTATTAACCTTGTAGTTGAAGAGGCACTAAAGTTGCCCAGTGTTAAATCAGCTGTTATAAAAGTACGAGAAATTGTTAATTGGATAAAAAATAGTGTTGTGCAGTCGGATAAGCTACGAAAAATCCAAATGCGTAATAATGTTTCGGAAGGATCAGTTTTAAAACTTATTGCAGATGTAAGAACTAGGTGGAACTCCACTTTTTTTATGTTAGAGCGATTTCTAAAGTTAAGAATAGTAATATCAGAAATTGTAATTGAGAGTGTAGTGGCTCCAAATTTGCCAAGTGCAGTGGAAATGGAAACCTTGAATGAGCTTAAAACTGTATTAAAGCCTTTTGAATATGTAACAAGAGAATCATCGGGTCAAAAGTATGTAACAATCTCCAAAATTATACCAATGCTTAATTGCTTAACTACAGAACTGAATAGTATCACTCCAAACTCCGCTATCGTTAAAGAATGTAAGGATGTTTTATTGAGAGAGCTGAAAAGGAGGTATGGGATGATTGAATTAAACGATCATGCAGCCATTGCAACAATTCTAGACCCAAGGTTTAAAAATCTGCATTTCCAAGACCCCTCTGCATGCGGAAGAACTATTCAAAAACTTAGAACCATGGTTGTCGGACAACTAAGTAGCCCAAGTGAGTCAGAAGATGATGTCTCATCTACTGCACCACCTGAATACGATTTTTGGAAACATCATAAAGAATTAGCACATGGGCACAAGAAGAAAAAAAAATCTCATCAGGGAGATGAAGTTTCTCTTTATTTATCAAATCCAGTAGTTTCTCTTAAAAGCAACCCATTTGCAGAATGGGATGACATGAAGTTTGTGTTTCCTTGTCTGTACAAGTATGCACAGCAATATTTAATTGTTGTTGCAACATCAGTTCCTAGCGAGTGCCTTTTTTCCAAAGCCGGTGCAACAATGACACAAACAAGGAACAGATTGTCTTCAAAATACCTTGAACAGTTACTGTTTTTGGGCAATCTTAATGCTGAAGAGTTTTTTGTTTAAATTATAATAAGCCTAATAAACATTTATAATAAATAAATAGTTTTTTTTCTTCTCAATTTTGTTTAAATTATTATCCTTCCACGTTCATTGATAGCACCCTCAAAATAATAAAACAAAATTAAAGTTATTTAGAAAATAAGCTACATAAGTAGATATAAATTTAAATTGACTTAATTAATTATGTAATTATTCATTTATAATATGCTAGTACCATTTCAATTTCTTGCCATTTTAATGAAGTCAATTAAACACTGGGACTTTTACCAAATTCCAACGTGATGAATTTTTGAGTTCCTTAAAATTATAACCTCCAACCTTTATGAAGATACAGTGCCAAAAGCCTAACCTAAAATTGGCATACGCCAAAATTTGACAGGCGTAATGAAATGACGTCATATTACGGGAATCCAGGCTTATCTCCCGCGATTCCGAACACGTGTTAGGAAGGACGTGTCAATTGTGAGTAGCTGGTATTCACCTCACGTGCACTGTTACCTAACTGTTTTGCGGAACCGTCATCTTGATTAGCGAGCTCTGAGGAATATTTGGTAAGCTTTGTATGGATTTATATATGTATATAGGCAATTATTAACTTAGTGTTTGATTTTATGTTCATTATAATATTGAGGTACTTTATATCTAAAGTACGAAGTAATAAAATATAATGGGTTTATTTATATCTCCCAAAGCAATTATTAAAGACAAGCTGATAACTTAAGATGATGCTTTTATTTATTAAGGTCGGAATGATTACGTCATATTTATTGTTATAAAAATGAATTTGAAGCAATTTGAGTTAAATGCTATATTGTGCAAGAGATGAATTTAGTAATAATTTTAACGTAACCGGCTATGATTTCAAAATTATAATGTTCTGTCGTAAATAAAATTTCAATTTCAAAAATAATCTGATTTAGTTAAATATAAAGTCATTTCTGGCACTAACCTTTTTTTTTTGAAATTCGCAAATATTTAAATCATTAATTTATAGTCTGATATTTTTGTCTAAAAATGTTATTGGAGGAAAGCTATAGTTATTGGAACAGAGGTTCATCTTTGAGAAATCTTTGAAATATCAAAATAAAAAAAAGAAACATTACCTCAAATAACAACTAATATAGCGACAGTTTCTCTTTCCTTTTTTACTGCTTTATCGTACGTTAGATACATTCTAATATTCATGTAAATTAAAAAGTAATTTGACTATGTTATTATTGTGCGAACTCTCGACAGGATCACAAAATTTCTTAATAAATGTCAGTATAATGCAACTAAAGTCAGGATCCGTAATCAACCTATCAGCTTAGAACAAAGGAAGCCTTCATTAACTCGATTTCATTGAAATATTCATGAAGTGTGCCAAGCAGTATACTGAGATAAGCCCGAATATTCAATTAACCATCCAATACAAGTAAATACGTATTTGCCTACGTGTTTGGGTGGATTCACTATGGAATTAGCTTATTAAATTTAGATCATTTCATTAACTGTGTATAATAATTAAAGGAACTTGTCAATAGACCGTAAATGTATTAATCCATTGTCTACGTACATCTGATCAAAAATTAGTTTAAGGTTTCATAAGCTTTGAATAAACCAAAAACATCACCATCTTTTAGTGACGATACCTACCAATAATAGTATTATGAACGATTCAAACGTTCAAATTATAAGTAAACTAAATAAGACGTACGAATATAAATGTAAATCACAAAATAAAATAAACAGAAGCTCTGCCTTCCGTGCCAAGAGATCGCATAAATGCACTTTTATTTATTTCCGCGAGATAAACATGCAATGGTATCAAAGATACTGCATTCCCGGCACGTACGACTCGGACTTGAGTCAGGTGAGGCTTGATACAGATCACCGGCACGTGGGGGCATAGCAGACATATCAGGTAGCTATATAGATCGTATTGTTTTATTTTTATACTAGACTTCGCGGGTTTAGCTATGTGCTATATATGCATTTATAAGAATAGTAGAGTTGGTTACAATTATGTAGCATGTTAATGTGGATTACTTATATTCCAATGGGATTTAACTTTTTTTAAGGGTATTGAAATACCACTGTAAGAATTTTAGGGGGGGATTTTCCATTATATCTTATATTAGTCGCAGCGTGATGTTATATAGCCTAAAGCCTTCCTCGATAAATGGTCAATTCAATAAAAAAATAATTTTTCAATTCGAACCAGTAGATCCTGAGATTAGTGCGTTCAAACAAACAAACAAACAAACAAACAAACAAACAAAGAAACAAACAAACAAAGAAACAAACAAACAAACAGCTTTATATATTAGTATATATTAATAAGGTGTATTGATATTTTTACTATTGTACAACTTCAACCTTTTTTTTGCAGTGAATTTTTAACAGTTAAACCTAAAGTGTATAACCAGCTTAATCGAGATACAGATCGCCGGCACGTGTTGGCGGTTGGTCTATGATAAGAATGTTTGCTAAAGTTATAGAGGTGCGTGTGTATGCGATATTTAGCGAATTAGCACTGGTGTTCCAAGTCGATAACGTTGTAATTCTAAGGGGAAATGGGGATATACAAACTAAGGTAAACGAAAACTGTCTTCGTCTATTTTATTATAAGATTTCATGTTTATTTGACAATTATAATAAAATATAAGGACCACATTTACATGACCACATAACTTAAGCTATTATGATAAATGTGCCTTAAAATCGTAAATCGGGAAATTCCTACCTTCCCTAACGAATTTAATAAGCAAGTCATAAAATTTAAATTCATCAAATTCCTACATCAATCACCTTCCGAACAAAAGAAAGATGACGTTCCGAAACTGTAAATCAAAATGTAATTAGCGAAACTATGAAGCAATAAAAGGATAAACAATAAAAAGTTTTACCATCAGCCTGGGAGATAAATTCACATCGACATGAACCAAGCTCGGACGAGCGCCTTAGTGTCCACTAATTCAATCAATTGCCTGACCGTAAATAAAACGAGAGGCATTCTCGATACACCCGTAATTGAGAAGCAAGGATACGGACGGCTTAAGCGACAAATCAATTAAGCGGAGATAAAAAGGATGCGTTAATAATGAGAACGAATTCGATAAGTTTAGAGTTCGGGCGATACAGGAAGCTTTTTAATGTTTCTTAAAAATTAAAACGGTTGATGGTTTTGAAATTATTTTAAATATTTTTTCTTGATATGTTAAAGGTTCTCATGTTAACAAGAAAAAAATAAACAAAGAAAATTTATTTAATATCGTAAGAATAATATTAATTATTACAGAACATTAAAAAATTAACGTATAAGAAGTAATAGCTTTTTTTCTTGCCAATTTTTGTTGGGCACTCGCAAGGAAAGATTAGACAAATTAAAAATCAATTGTTAATATCAATAGGTCGGTTCTAAAACTATTATGTAACCAACCCGACTTAATATACAGGAAGATTAAAAGTTTAGTAAATCAAGCAAGCATAATATCGATCGGTTTATTTTGGATACGCAGCTTACCGTAAACATAAACAGGCTTCCCCTATATAAATAGGAAATGAGAAACCAATACCTAAGAGCTTAAGCTATAATCCTTGTTTTTGTCAAGGGTGCCTGCACACAAATGGAACTGACAGCTTGTAGCCCGAGTGTGAAAAATCTTACAGTACAAGCGCACGTCTTCTCGTCAAGATATAAATTGCAGTACAAAATACGAGTATTAATATATTTCTTACCTATTTTGTTTGGAAGTAAAATATTTCGAAACGAAGATGTTTTGATGTGTTTATGATAGCACTTAGTAACAACTGATGTTATTGAGATAATTTTATTGGGTAACACTGGGTCGTTTATTGGCTATTCAGTTATTACTTGTAGTTTAAAGAAAGTATTGTTATTTAAATTGACGATAAATTTCCCTCCTGTTACATTTATCTGCCTTTTTAATATATAGGTTGTTCGAGAGAAAACTAACCAGTGATGTATTCCTAAATAGCGTTTAATGTTGCGTTTAAAATCAAGTATCCTTTACATTAGCAGTCTCTTTATATATGCTTAATCGATCGAAAACAAATAGTGCCCTTACACTTACAAGGGTAAGCAGAACTACGGTTACCGCGTTCTTCGTTAAGAAGTTGACAGTTGACACTATTGGGCTATGGTCAAAGGGTGACTCGTTTTTAAGGCTTAAGTCTATCTAAGGGGATAATGCACCTCTGTTTAGGTTAAAATATGTTGGTGTAAGATAAGTTACTTTTGTATAATATTTACGCAATCTAAACTACCTTTGAATCACACCTATGTGTAGTCAAATCTTCCTCATACAATATGACATTCAGACACTATATTATAGACCCATAAATACAAAAACTAAACTAATTACGTTTATCATTTAAAAACCAGACCTAACCTAAGACATATTAATAATTTATTTAATTAATTTATTATATAAAGGACTTTACCTATAACATAAAACAAAACAAATCATCAGTATTATGGTTTCTTACAAAGTTATTATCTATACTAATATATAAAGCTGAAGAGTTTGTTTGTTTGTTTGTTTGTTTGTTTGTTTGTTTGTTTGTTTGTTTGAACGCGCTAATCTCAGGAACTACTGGTTCGAATTGAAAAATTCTTTTTT
>DWAJ01001523.1:0-21846 GCA_018238005.1 Eurema mandarina | reverse complement strand
TACCTGGGCAACTTTATTGCGAACAGTATAAGTAGTTTATTAAATATATTCTCATCTAGTATTTTTCAAATAAAAAATAACCCAGATAGAGCTGAAGTTAAAATTCATACTATGCCTTTGTTATTGAAAATCGCAGTTTATCCAGTAATTAAAAGTTATTTTAATAATGAAAGTTTTCAATACAGAGGGGAAGGGATTAGAAAATTATTTTCTTATTATCTGTAGCTACTTTTTTCTCTTATTGAAAAGGTCAATGTAGCCTCATGTAAAATAATCACTAGTAGTTAGGTACTTGTGATGTGAGAATATGTATTAAATTAGTAATCTAGCTAGGGATCAGTTCTAACTCTGAAAGATTTTGTCGCCATTATTGATTATTACTCCTTGTAAACCTTTGGCAAATAAACAAATAAATAAATAAATAAATGTTTTTCGTGTTTTCGTGGGAGTTCGTATATATTTATAAGTTATCTAACATGAAAAGGTACAAACATTAAAAATATATATAAATTACAATAATTTTGCCTTTTTCCCGAAAAACGAATTAAAATGAAAAACGCGTTGCCAGCTTAAGCTTATCTTAACAAATTTAAAAATCAAGTTTTTTTGTACAAGTATTGGTAGTTTTCTGTTCTCATTTCATGACAAATGCCACATTTTGAAACACGCAATGCTCTAGAAAGCCTACCCCTGTATTTGGTATTCAGAAATTGTAGGCTTCAATTGAAAGTCGATGCCCAATTATTATGAATATCTCTCACAAACACTCATTACCAAGTCATGTATGAGCTTCCAAAAGCGTTCAGTCACGGAACCTAAAGGTTTGTGCTCACGGGTGATAGAAAAGGGAATAAGTAAAAAAAACTACTTCTAGCCTAATAACTATATGTATTTAAACATCTCCCTGACTATTTCAATTCATTTCATCAATAGGTTTACGTATATATGTTACGTATAGGTACTTTATTTTTAATTTTTTTAATCAATTGATTAGATGCATCCGTTAGTTGGTTTCTATCCCCAAAAGGAGGGTTATATAACAGCATTCTTAATTTCTATTAAGTGTAATCTGCAATTCATATTTCTTTCTTTTTTAAACAGCATATATTCACAGTTGTCTTTAAATGAATTATCTAACGGTTCTATAGAACAACAGACCGGAAATATAAATATAGATAAATTAGGTTTTAATGATCTCTTAAAATAAAATGAGCAAAAGTTAAAGATGTAGAGAATACCCATATAACTGGTCTATGTAAATAAACACGCTTGTTGAGTTTCGCTCGATTCATTCGCGAATTCAATAATAGCACTCCATTAAATTTCATTTCCTGATAACGGTCGTAAAACTGTTTTGATATAGCTCTATCAAAGAAAGCGATGGAGTATAAACGATGCCTTAGCTGTGATTTTGAACACGTTGTGTTCGCTGGGGTCGTGCCATACCGTGCCAGCGCCATCGAATAGCACGGCAAAGGTCTCAACTATGACACGGGCGTCAAAAGTACTAAAACTTCACGGCGAAAGAACCAGACGTCGAGGTTCACGCAGCAGAGCTGTTCCGATTCTGTCTTCAAAACGGGCGGCCAGAAATCTCAACGCTCTGCGCGGTAAGTATGTAATTATAAGACGAAATTTTACTTATAATATATTTACTCGTATATTATACGTAAAATTTCGAAATCTCTACATATGTAAGGCACCCACACTGAGATAATACTCAATTACGATTACACAGACACATTATATGTATAGTGTATAATATTCCAGCTTTGCGCACCCCCACGTGCGGGCCCGCCTGGAGAAGCTCATGGGCTCCAACCTCGTGCGACTCACCGACAAGGACTATATGAACGAACTTGAAGACCGAATCCGGGATGTCAATGAAGAAAACCTCAACAAAAGAATCTCCAGTCGAGTGGTAAGCTGTACCCTGAAACTCCTTAAGCGAAGTATAAATATTAATAATAATTTCTTTATTTCCAAGCACAGGGTAATTTACGCAAAAAGATTTACTCAGGCTCCCTAACAAATTTTCAGGAGCCTGTGAGATTCATCAGGTCATGACACTTACGGCACTAACACAAATTGTCCAGATTTTCAAAATTAATAAAACTATAATAATCCATATTACACTACGAGTACTGTTGTATTTTTTAATTTTAATAGACTCTATGATTAAATATGGTTCCAATGATAAAGTTAACCGTTATACATTTTGCAGCTCGATGAAATGGAAAGGCTGAAACGTCTCATCCTAGTTGGAAAGACGCCCCTGAAGGAATGTCCACCAGAGCTGTATCACCACCCTGTCTTCGTGTTCTGGAGGATGGTGAACAAGGAGGTCGCAAGAGCATCCAAAAAGCGGGCGGACGCATACTATAGGAAATTAAAAGCATCGCAAAAATTAGAACAAGTAATTATAAGTGTATTAAAAATATTTACTAGTTCTTATATTCTTAATAATGAGTCAGATTATAGCTTCTAGTATAAATTACCTTTTTCTTCTTATTCTGAAGACAAATAAGAGGCGTAAAACATATCAGTAAGTAAAAAGATAGGGACACTGTCTGCAAATGTTGAAAGCAAAATCATTTCAATAGTAATCTAGTTTCTGAAGTCAATTGAAAAGGTTATAAATTAACCATATCATACAAATCCTTTCTAATTTATCTCTAGGCTTTAGAAGAAGAGGCAGAACCTGAAGTGGCAGAGGAAGAGGGTGAGCAACTAACCGCTGAGCAACTTCTTGCTAAGTGTCAAGAGGAGTTGGAGGAACTCAAATTAGCCGATATAGAGCGCGGTGTCCGATTCACAGATGAACAATTCGCACTACTCAAATATGAGACCGCCGATATAAAAACATTAAAAACCTTAACGGTAAGTTGTAAACAATAGCTTCCAATAACACTTAAAAACGACATTATTGGTTAACAAAAAACGTATGTAATTTGTATAAATTACAAAATACAACCAATTCTTTATTACAAGTGTCCATTAGAAGTTATTATATCGGATACATTATTCTTTTCTGAAATAAACTGAAAAACCCACGATTATCCATTAAGCGGTCTAGAGGCGTAGAAAAGACACGCTTACACTTAATATATGATAATGTATACAATAACATTAGCTGCATCGAACGAATAATCTAGACACGTAGGTTATGCTGTGTCATAAGGTCTGGTTATATCACTCGGCTATAATACATTCTTGAATAAACGTTCGGATTTAATGGAATGGTTCACCTTTGTAGTTCTATATAAAATCGATTAGTGTAAGCTTGTGTTAAACTGGATAGAACTAGATATTGTCCAGTTTATGTTGACCCTTGAATAGTTTTATAACACGCGATAACCAATGTGATACATATTATAGAACTCGTGTCTGACTAATATGACTTGCACTTAAAGCTGGGCTGATCGTTAATGAACTTTGGTTGAATGTGTAGGTATTAAGAGAATTCGTAGTTTTAAGTAAATAAATCAATCACGAGCCAGCCCGACATAACCCCTCCACTTCCCCCAAGAGGATCCGTAAGAGGATTTCTTCTCGGAAAAATAAATAAATAAAGGTGGTTAAATCATTACAATATGACGACAATGACAACCTTATAACCAAAAATACTATATATAATATGCAAACAAATAAGTAGTACTTTTATATCATATTATGTTCAATAACAATATATAATTTGTTGTACTCGTACATAACACGCAGGTACCAAAGCAATTAATCCACCACTATCTCTTGTTTTTTATTATTAATTGTATATTTTATTTGTCGGTAATCAAGGTTGATGTAACGCCCTTATTAACCTTGTGTAAAACTGATTTGAAATATAAAGACAGTATAATGTATCGAGTCGATTTGAATTATAAACAAACTGTGTTTAAATAATACACCGCCTTATGTTTACAAATGTGAAGTACTTATGGGTATAAAATTATGCTAAAGCATTTATATGAGCACTAATGTTTTAAGATAGAAACGTGAACGATTAATGAAGCAATTTTCTTTAATTTAGTATTAATTCTGACTTTTAGTAGAATTTAGTTTAGACTTCTCAGTTTGGAGATTTGTCTATGAAGGTCAAGAATTTTTTTATGTACTATATAATATCTATCTCCAAAAACACACGTATTGTTATATTACATGACTAACACTTTTAAGAGATTCTTAATTACGACGCTATTGATAAATCTTAGGGCTCTTCGGATATATAAACTTACGTAACGAGCTTATCTCCTTGTCAAATTTTATAATTCTAGGCCAACGAGGTTTTGAATATATTATATACAATCGGAAAATACGTAAAACTAGAAAAAATGAAATGTCCCTTACAAGAAAACAAACCGATAACAAATCTATTTGATATAATTTCAACTTTCTAAAACTGTTCTTAAAAAAACTGTCTCATGAAAAATGGTATTTACAAGTCTGTTTTAAGTTTTGTTTTCCATTCAGATATTCTACAAATATTAATACCTAATATTTGTTTGTATTTAAGATTATAAATATACCCTGAATCAATTACGAAAATTCTTTCATAACTAAAAACTTAACTACTTAGCTACATAATTTCTCAGTGTCAAACTGAAAATATAATCGAATATGTTTCATTATAAGTTTGTACAATTACTACCCAATTGACATAAGTGTAATTTTTTTTTCAGACCGTAGACGAGTTGTACGCGCTGGCGGACAAGATAATTGGAACAAAACGAATACCGTTATAATTTACAAAAAAGTGCAATATTATTTTACAAATATTTTTAAGCGCACAACGTATAAATGTTTAATTTTATGAGATTGTTTTGTTTATTAGTACATATAAAATAACATGTAAGAATTCATGTTTTGAAATAAAATTTATATATCTGAAACGAGATAGTAATTTTATTGACACAAAGTATCGTAGGGAAAAATAAATAAAACAAGATATAATTTCTTAAGCCAATTTATTATATTTTATGGTGAGAGCTTATCTTGACTAGACAATAATTAAAAATTTCAACACTATATTATACACTACTTGTTGCTCGCGGTTTCGCCTGCAGTTTCCTATCCAGTTGGTTACTTTATTATGGCCTATGATGAATTCAAAAATGATTTACAATTTATTCCAGCTGACCCAATTAATTTGAATAGATATAAATTAATATACTTATTTCAAAATATAACAATGTCTTGAAAAATTCTATGTTACTTAACGAACGAATTTAGATTCGTAAATAACATCGTCGAACAATGAATATTCTAGATGAATGTTTGTAATAAATTTGCTATTACTACGCACAGCTATGACTTATAACTTCTCGAAGAGAACAAGAACAATTAGTGATATTACTTACAATAATACTTCGATATTAAAACTACGGAAAATTGATTTTTAACGTCAGATGTGACTCTTAGGTCTACGGCGTAGCTGTGCGTAGATGAGGCCTGCAGGCTTATCAATTGGTTGATATATGTAATGGCGGGGGTCTCCCTTCGTCACGTTCGCGGGGAATTTTGACACATCGATGTTAAGATAATGTTTATTGGGCATCGTCATACGGATCCATGTTATCTGAAGAAAAAAACGTTATTTTAGAATATTATTTTTGAAAATTCTTACGTCAAATTTGTTTTTAACTTAGATGCGAAATATTCATTTGATTACAGTATTATTTCCCACATTACGTAATATTTCGTTTAGCGTGTGAGACGCAGTGTGGAGATAAATGTTTCCCGGTCAAACGATAGACGATTTGAAAGCGAATTTTTTATGATTATATTATATTTTCTGCACGTGTTTAGGATATATCAAGCGATAAGAAGTGTACGTTGGTCAGTCAGGGTGATGATACCCTTTGATTGTGGCTGGTGTTTTGTTTTCATGCAAACTGATAAAATGGAACGGTGACGTTAGTTTACGTTATCGCTATTTGCGGATTTTGGTTCTATTATTTTAAAAAGAATAATCTCCATGTCATGCTTTATTTCATTAAACAAGAACTCTTTCAAACAGGTTATAATTAACCCAAAAGTTCTTTATACCCAACCACGATATACTTTGATATTTTTCTCGTTTAAATATTTCCGTTACTTTATATATTAATTGAAAAATTCTAATAACATTAAACATTTAAAAACCGTGATGTTTGAAAATAACTATAATATATAAAATATAATGTAATATATTTATTTAATCTTATCATCGCACGCGCCATATTCATAAATTTGAGTTCCTTGTAAATACATTGATTTGTTGTACAACGATAACGTAATATATTTATGGTCAACGATTTATTTTCGATCCTAGAGTCTGTGACCAATAATGTAAACAAGGTACATTTATAATAATTAGTATGAAATGAGATCGTGTAATCGCTTGTTTTTAAATTAAAGCAGTTTTTTTAATTGCTTTAGATAAAAAATAATTGGGGAAAATTTTCTGTTCTCGTGTTTTTATCTGTCAAATACGTGGAATAGTTTGTTATTCTGACGATACTGAATTTTGTTATTCAATACACATATAAGTACCTATGACAAGAGAATAATTTGTTATGAAAGATATGTAAACTTACTTCTGGAACTTTCTCTAAAACAGTTTTCTCAGCTTGATACAAGGTATGCTGCACCGATGGAGAATAAACACCGACGTCTGGAGGGCCAGCGAATTTGTCGAAGATAGCATCTTTAACGGTCAGCCAGGCGTTGTCGAAGTCAGCAGTTCTCATGTTATCATACGTCCACTCTGCTTCCACAACCGTACTATAAAAAAAATAAAAAATTAAATCAAGAGATACTTTAATCCTGCAAACGCTTATAAGAGAAAGGGTTAAATATAGATATTAATTTGATTTATTCAGTTTATAAAAATGGAATGCTTATATTTTACTTACCTGAAAATTCTTTCAGCGGCATCAGAGAGTGTTGTATATTCGTCTTGTACGAAGTCAACGAATGCTGACTGTGTAGTCTTTAGTACTCTTAGACCACTCAGACCAGACTTCACAATCACAGCCTCTGAAGCAAATAATACATGTTTTTATTAATTTAAAAAAATATATTAAAGGAAATTCCTTTTTTAGCAAAAAATTATTGTTCTACGAATTAATAAAGATTGTTTTTAAAATATTCAAAGTATTAATGAATGCTCACCGTGTCTAGATTGAGAAACTTCGCACCACCTCGTCGCCATTGGCGAAAATATGAAAGCATGGTTATGCGGGGCGCCCGAATGCAATCTTTCCCACGGGTACTCGATTATATGACACTTAGCTTCCACCACTTGCCTATAGGTATAAAGGAAATGATTCACAACAACAGCACCGAACTCTTCGGGGGTTTTGATACCATGTTTCTTAGCGAGGACGTAAACTGTGTTCTTTTGAGAATCGGTGGCGACAACTTCCTTGTTATCACCGACAATGTAAGCTGATTCTGAGATGAGCTTGAGTTCTGTTGAAACTTCGAATTCTCTGATGGCGTGGGTGTCTCCGTCTCTGTAGACGTGGAGCAGTTTGACGGAGCTCTTGCCGTAGCCGTGGTCGCTCAGCTCGAAGCGACCGCCGGTGTCGGCCGCCGCCGTCGCCACCGCCTTGGCGCTGCTGGCGGGCAGGTGCGTCACCTCACCCGAGCTCGAGTTCGAGGGTTTCGCGTAAATTCTAAAAGTACGAAACATAAGTGCTATTTATTCTCCAGTTACATTTTTAACTTTTAGAGATAAACCGAATTTTATGTAGTCTTAAATTTTTACCTGTTAGTGCTTGTCCACGGCATTTTGATAAACTAAAAAACTACTTAATTTTGAGCGTGTGTAAGAAACGCCTACGGACCATTTAGTCGAGACGGACTGTGATGCAGGCCAGCGAGATGCTCATTTATAAGAGTCGCCTGTGACCCGGGTTATCAGTAATGAGCACGCGACTAATACGCAAACTGGACGTTTATTTACACTAATTTATAATAATAAATTTATTTTCTGACACTCATAGTTCCGACAAATATAAATAAATGGGAACGATAAACGTTAATTTTTGATAGTAATCGCTAAGCAAACTAGAAGTCTAAAAAATATTTCTTAGATGGATAAAATGTTTCCCTGCGATTTTCCTGTTGTGTTTATTATTTTTAACCTCCGACGCAAAAACGTCGGGGTGTTATAAGTTTGACGTGAATGTGTGTGTAAATGTGTATGTGTCTGTCTGTGGCATCGTAGCTCCAAAACGGATGATCCGATTTTAATAAGGTTTTTTTTGTTTGAAAGTATATCAGTCGAGAGTGTTCTTAGCAATGTTTGGCGAAAATCGGTTGAAGGTCATCAGGTCGTTTGTTAGGTGTGATAGGAATGTAACACGCTCAGTTTGCTTGCTTTTTTGGTCGGGGATTTATGTATTTTGTAGAATTATTAGTAGAGTAATTTCATTGACTGGATTAAAAATAGGATGGTAACATTCCTGATTTTTCATATTGACGCATCCTTAGATTCCAAATTAAAACCAATAAAATCTACGGTCTATCCAATTGTATACTTAGTTACATAAATAACTAATAAAGACAACCATTTTATCAAGAAATTGTGAAATAAGGTACTGGTAAGGTAAGGTTAAAAATCCTTTTGCTCCAATTTTAGGAGCCAAATCTTTACTACCTACCTATTGTTCTTTATCAATATTCTGTCAAAATTCGCAAGACCTCTGACGTTACACTTGTCCTTATCGGAATAACCGCGCTGTTTTTCATTTCATGCATGATTTAATTCTCAGATGACCCCAGCTTTATCGTTGCCGACCGCTGCTTGTTAAATACTTTTGGACATGCGTCATTACATTAAACAATAATATGTATTAGCATACTGTAATCCTAATTAGCATCTTTTTATACCTCATCTTCAATTATAACTGCAGTTTTTCTAAAGAATAAAAATGTTTCAAATAATTATAAGTAGCGTCACGAAACTTTAGCGCTGAACGAAACCTGCGCAGAAGTCAAAAATAAGGTATCGAGGGAACGGCACGGCGCGCGGGGCGCGTGATCGTTGGGTGCGCGATCGTTGATTGGTTCCCCAATCCCCAGTCGTGTTGTCTATCTCGCACCAATACGTCAATTACGAGCGCGATTCTACCGATGCGCATCTATTCTCGTCCAGCGCTAAACATTCGTGACGCGACCTATGTACACTAGGCACAGTCTATGCGTATTGTGTACCACAGAAGTTAGAATTATACATACTTAGTAGTAGTATCGGCGAATGTTTTTAATCTATATATGCATTTTTGAAATACTAAAAGAAAATGAGTATACTCGACAACGGATTCATCGATTTTAATAATCTTTTCAAGTTCATCTTAAACAAAACTAAGAAAGTCAAATCAATTAGCTAGCTGACTAATAAAAGCAACATTTTGCAAGTTTTATTGCTTTAATTAGTTCAACCCATAAAAATAGCTCTAGAAAAAAGCCTTCTCTTTTTATCCCAGACATCGAGACTGGCCAATAACGATAACTGTGTCTATATAAGATAAATGTATCTACATACATTTATAATATTATTAACATATTACTGATATAAACAATATGATATTTCTCAGTACCACAGATAATCATTGTTTAAAAAAACATCAGTAGCTGTCCTCTGAGCATAATAAATATCATGTAACGTAATCATTACGTGTATTTCATTTTACTCACAGATAATTTCTGGTGTTTTGTTTGAATAAAATTTTGCAATTATTATTTATGACATCACGTATAGAATTTGGAGGTACATTACATTTCACTGTGAGTGGCGCGCAATTTTTATAGTCGCCGCGAAGTCGTAACGTTTTATGCGGCTTAGTTTTTATATTTACATATTTTATGATGTTACCAAAACAACATTTTCTTTAGCATAAGGAATTTATTAAAATACTCCTATATATTATCTAACACGACGCATGCTTTCTTTTTTTATTTAAAAATCGAACACAATATTTTATAAATAAAAACAAAAACGTATTTTGTGATCACGAGTTTCATAAGCAGAAATTTCGAATAACAAATTTTGCGGCATTTCAATTTACGAATTACTTTTTTTATATATGCATTTAATCAATGTGTATCATAATACGTCATCTATAATCCATACTAATATTATAAATGCGAAAGTAACTCTGTCTGTCTGTCTGTCTGTTCGTTCATCACGCTAAAACTACTGATCCGATTAGAACGAAATTTGGTACACAGATAGTCTAAAGCCTGGGGAAGGACATACTACGCTACTTTTTTTTTGGAAAGGGGGGGTCAAAGTTTATATGAAAGTCCACGCGGACGGAGTCGCGGGCAACAGCTAGTAATTTATACTTTTAAAATAAATCTAATAAGATATTAAATACCCACTGTTTACGTTCAATAGTTTTGAGTTATGAAAGCTTCGGGTATAGTTATTATCTGTAATTCGTTTATATCGAAAATAAGCGTCAGCGCGTAAAGCGGAGTGTATAGTTGCGAAATATATTAAGATTGGGCGGGCGGCGAGCGTAGGGCGGCCGAGAGCAGGAGCGATATCGATGAAATATTTTATCGAGAATGTTAAATTATTTAAAACCAGTTTAATAATTATCTCTTTGAAATGTGTTTTTAAAATAATTTGTAACAATAATTTTGTAATTGTATACATTTTAGGTATATAATTTACTACATATACACTATAGCATACACAATAATTTACTAATTTATAGTTGATAATATATAGTTTGATACTTTTAGAGAATATGATATAGGTTAATCGTAGGAAACCTAAAGCCGCCTTTACATGACATACTCCTTTCCTGATTCTTTTTTACTTTATTCCTAGTTTTAAGTTGATAATATGTGTGTATTGACAGTAAATTATATTTTTTATATCATGAAGCCTCCGTTGCTTTAAAAGCATTTCGTTTAAAAATTAAGTGACTTCAGTTTCTTTTTCATCTCCAAACTCCAACCAAAATCGTTTTTAAAAAAAGAATGAATTATAATCGTATAGCCAGTCCATCCTTAATCCGCGCCGAAACGTAATGCGCATGCGCGAAACCGGGCGGCGCTGTGACGTATAGTCCCGCAGACAGCTGACGGAGCCCGCGTGACGTACGAACGTGTTCCACTCCGCGCTCCGGGAGTCGCCGTGCCACCAGCCACGCGTTCCCAACCACCCAGTGATCTGTGCCAATGATGGTCAGGCGGGGCGGTCGGTACACCGTCAGCTGGCGAGGATTCAGAGACTTCTCGGCCAACAAGCCGCCGGACGACGGTAAGCGAACTAACCTTTCGCGAATCCCATAGTATTTTGAATGGATTTAAGCGATTGAACGTATAACGATCTACTGCAGTAACTAAGGTTGTCAATATATTTCAATGTTGCGATTGAGCTCACGCAAATAGTATTTATTCAACATAAACTAACTCTATGATAGTATGTAATATCATAAGGAAATTATCATCTGAAGGTATGATATTATAATATATTATTTTTACATTATGTATGGGACTTATATTATGATGTAAAAATAATATATTATAATATTATGATTACTGACTGATTACAGAATCACACTAAATTCACATTCATATAAAATAAAATTTAATACAAAACATACAATGAGAATTCAAAACAAGAAAATGTTGTATTCTATATTTGATATATTTTATAATATAATATGTTAAACTATTTTCTTCAGCTACAAAGAGATAATCTTTGAAGACATTAATTATGAACGATTTAAACTCGCCTCGGTAAATTTCAATGTATACCTACTATGTTTATACTATTTTGATATTGATGTTAATTAAAAAAATGTGTGAGTGTTTTAATCCCATTTAAAAGACACGATAAAAATACTTAATAAAAACATTAATATAAATGACTCGAAAACAGTGAGACATGCTCTCTTTGTCTTAAAAATAACTTATTTCACGGAAACGACTAAAATGAATGTTGTGCTCCTTTTTAAAACGAAATTCTTGAACAGCGTAGGTATACAGGCGTATACCTAAAATAACCGAGTAGCTAATGTGACATTATTTTAGAACGACATAACATACGTTTACAGTTATTTAATTAAATATTGGATATATCTAATCAAGTCGATGACTTTATAAAATACCTTCATAACTTAAAAGTAATTATATTCAACAATTAATTTTTTAAATAAACACGTTTTCATGAAAAGAGTCTGAACCTGCATTCTATATCTAAATTCAACTTATTAATTACATTGATTTTCTAAGTCACTATACTCTATAAATCTGTTAGGATCGCGGGTGATAATACCTACGCATATCAAGTAGGTACCATACCGTCTTATTTATTTCACGAAAAATATAAGTAAATAAATAAAACGTTTTAAGGATTTTATAGAGTTTTCCATATAATATAGAAAAATATATATTAAGTTAAGAGTTTAGTGATACACTTAAGATTTCTCTCAGATCGATCAACGCAAAAGACGTTTATTGGATATTTTTCAATATAATTTCTTAATTTTAGAAAAGGAAGAACAAAAACCTGAGGAAGATTTATCAAATCATGAAGTTATATTTTTAAGAGGCATTGTGGAGAGTCCCGACTTTGCTAGAAAATATGAGGTAGGCGTGCATTTGTATTACGTGCATGTGTATTTTAGTCTTTGTAGTAATAACTTAGAATATATGATGTTATTTGTAAGCCTTTTTAAAAAAACTCATATGTACGACACGTATATTACAGAAATAGTTTTCAATATAACATTATTTTATCTGTATCCTAAATTCCTATATACCAAGCGTACCTGACAGAAGATCTGTCAAATCGCGGACACTGAATTCAACTGTCCAATTAAAAGTCGTGCTTTATTTATCGACACTATGTTCACTTTGGCAAAAACTTTCACTGAAAAAGTAACGTTAAGCTCAAGCAATAAGATTCTAAATTATTTGAATGCACTCCAATAAGAGTAAAGTTATAAATTTATCGTTGACAAAGAGAAGTCTGAAGGGTGTGTTCGACGAGTTTACGTTAAGAATTGTTTAAACAATACTCATTAAAATTTGAATTAAAAGTTGTAGTAAATGTTCGTATTTGTGTTTATATTTTAAAACGACAATAATAATATTGCTTATGTGCAAGGGCGAAATAATTGTCATTCAAATGTAACATAAAACAATTTCTGTTGCCACGCCTAATCTTGTTTTGATGCTCTATTGCACTGTGTGTTATTTTCTTGAACTGATCTTTCCAGTCTATCGACTCTGAAGAGGACTTGATAGTCAAGCCCGTCTCCTTGGATAATGTAAACATAATACGTTCGCTGAGTGAATATCGAGGTAACAACATACGAACTATTGAACAAGCAGAACTTGCTATACTACTATCGCGAGTTCATTTCAAGGTATGTTGTAAACAATCGCTACATTCTATCAAATTTATTAAATATTAAATAATGTAATTATCCATTTACTATTTATATGTATCATCTACTAGGCTCTGATAGATGCCCATGACCAAATTGGAAAAATTTGGTTAGAAAGAGGCTCAGGTGTAGATGAAAAAATAGTAAAAGAAGAAAAGTCTGCAGCAGAAGCATCAGATCCTAGTGAAGACCAAAACGGAGACATGCCTGTAGAAACAGTGAAAGTAGTAGGCCTTAGAAAAGTGCCTGGTCAGCCGCTAGGATTAACTGTGAGTGTTACTGATATATTTTTATATTTTATTGTGACCAAGTGGAAAGCTTAGAAACTAAAATATTAATTATGACAATTTTGATTTTGACAATAATTATTGCATACTTTTTTATTTAGATAAAGCCAGAAAAAGCTCTTACAAGACAACATTTATAAAAAAACGCTTGTTTGTAACTTATGTTTTATAACATACAAAACTATAATATAGTGAAACTATCCAAAAAAGGCATATTTAGTCTGCTGAAAAAAGCCAGTTTTAATTTCTCCTAATATATTCATTGAAATCGTTTACAGGTGACTACAGATGAACATGGTCAATTAATAGTGGCTAGAATATTAGCCGGTAGTGCTGCAGCAAAACAGGCGTTATTAAGTGTCGGAGATGTTTTGCTAGAAGTAGATGGAGTCCAGATAGATTCCGAAGATCAATTAAAGGAGGCGGTTTCTAAGCCCAATGATCGAGTGACATTGAAAGTGGGACCAAATCTTAAAGATAAAAATGCTCAATTAACTAATAAACTAAGTGTAAGTTGAAACCTTTATTTATTAAGCAATGCAATTACATAATCTGTTTGCTTAACATTTCTTATAAGACTGATGTCACGCTCCATTGCTCAATTTCACTTGTTGCTTCAACATGAGCCAATAAATATAAGTATTTATCAATAATTTTATATTTATTACTAGCTGTTGCCCGCGACTCTGTCCGCGTAGACTTTCATATATACTTTGACCGGGGGGGTCACCTACCCTCCCTTATAATCATTTTTTCCTAGATTTTTTCATACAAATGTTTTTTCCCGCTTTCTCCCGTTCCTGTGGGAATTTTGCAATATCCTGTGGCAAATAACCTTTAAGTTTATTAAGGTACCTACATGCCAAATTTCAAGCGCCTAATCTAAGCGGTTCAGATCTTTTCATACAAATGTATTTTCCCGCTAACTCCCGTTCCCGTGGGAATTTCGGGAATTCCCTTCTTAGTGCACCTCTACGGTACCTAAGCTACGTCCCTTCCAAATTTCAAGTGTTTACGTTTAGCCGTTTAGGCTGTGCATTGATATGTCAGTCAGCCAGTCAGTCAGTTTCTCCTTTTATTATATATATATATAGATAACTTGCTAAAATATTTTTTAAACATGGATGTGTGTAACCTATGTGTAACCCACCTTGTTTAAATTCTTGATTTATTCAAAATTTATTATTAACTAAAATCAATTAGATATGTTATACCAAACATTTCTCCCTTTAACAAACTCACAAACTTATAATAATACTAGTGTAGATTAATTGTAAATTTAATTTTCAGTGCTACGTTAGAGCTCTATTTGACTACAGCCCAGCTGAGGATACCCTTATTCCATGTAAAGAAATAGGATTAGAATTTAGTAAAGGAGATATTTTACAAGTAAGTGTACATTATAATATATAAAACTAGAGTCACATAGTGAAATTTGAAAATAAAATTTTGAGACTGGCTTTGAAAACTTTATATGGGTTATGTGGATAGTGGTTTCCTGCCTCAAATCCAAGTCAAAGACAAACGCATATTTATTCAACTAGGCCACATATAGTACATAATTGAATATATATATCGCAGGCGGATTGTATAATCCGCTGTATTACATTACGGCTAGCCGTTTTACAAAACGGCCGTTTTGCAAAGCAGCGGTTCAACGTTTAGCCGTATTGTCTTGCGTAGTTTTTGTATCATTATAAATTCTTATATTCTTATTATTTATCTATCATTGCCATAGTTTTTGTATCATTATAAAAGAACTTGATTACTCAGCTTTATTTTTATTAAATTAGGTTAGTTTTGTATCATTATAAAAAAAACTTGAATACTCAGCTTCATTTTTATTAAAGATGAGTAAAGTTTTTTTTTATAATGATAAATAACTAACCTAATATATTAAAAAACTAACATATGGCGACGAATACATTTAGGCGGTTTTTTACTTATCCGCATTCAATACGGCTAATCGTTGAACCGGCGCTTTGCAAAACGGCCCTGTTTTGTAAAACGGCTAGCCGTAATGTAATACAGCGGATTATACAATCCGCCTGCGACATATACACCCCTGAACTTATCAAGTTTTTCAATACCAGTTATATTGTTTATATACAGTGAAATAAATTTAAATTTGTTTTAGATATCAGACAGGAAAGATCCAAATTGGTGGCAGGCCAGTCATGTTGAGAAGCCTGACAAAGTGGGCTTGATTCCATCACCAGAGTTAGAAGAGAGGAGAAAAGCTTATGTGCCTCCAGAAGCCGATTTTGTACACAAAATAAGCATATGTGGAGCTAGAGTAAGTAATTTATCTTATGTCCGATTTCTATAAAGAAATATTTAATAAATATTCAAGTATTACGTAACGCAATTTGGGGAAAGGGAGGTATGGTGCGTTACAATTTATCTACTCAAATTGTTACATAACATTTTCTATTTTAATATAAAAAATGTTACTAGTGATAATTTTTTAAAGTTTGCATTTTTGTAATTTGTGTAACAATCATGGACCATTTTGTATCAATAATTAGTTATTACGAGTTAGATTTCAAACATTTATTTATTTTACTGACTGACTAGCAATGGAATAGTAGAAATTTAATGATATCTAAGTTATTTATTGAACATTTTATTCACATTAGAGTAACAAACATAATTATTGTAAATAAAAGTAAATTTTAATCTTAATGGAAACATAGACCAGTAATTCTCAACCTTTTATTTGTTGTGGTACATATTTGACGGTTTCCAAATTTTGCGACACACAAAAAACGGTATACGTCCGCGAGAGTCACGTATTAGTCTGTTTGCTATACATTATTATATATTTGCAAAATTTGGCGGCACACTTTTGAAATTTGGCGGCACACAAAAGTGCCGCGGCACAGTGGTTGAGAATAACTGCCACAGACTATACACACAAATCCTTTAACTCGTTTTAATAAAGATGACGTATTATCTGTACGTGTACTGTGCACAGATATCCCGCAAGAAGAAGAAGTTCGTGTACGAGTCGCGGTCGAGCGTGCAGCTGGAGGGCGCGGAGCTGGCGCTGTACGAGGAGGTGGCGCGCACGCCGCCCTTCCTGCGGCGCGTGCTCGCGCTCGTGGGCACGCGCGCCGTCGGCCGCCGCACGCTCAAGAACAGGATGATCGCCGACCACCCCGACCGCTTCGGCGCTGTCGTGCCACGTGAGTACTATTATAGCTAGTAAGTCGCCAATTTTCCTATGAACTGTAGTTGGAACTCATAGTAATTTTGCTAGTGTATTATGAGACCTAATATAAAATTCATTGACCACCCACTTACTATACAATATTATTATAGCTTATTGGATTATTAAGCTTAAGGTTGAATTATCTATAAGTACTGTAAGATTTAGGAAAATTATATTCCTGTCAGGCCCTTTGAGTGGTAGGCAACCACTTTATATTAGTTTGTAGCGACTGCTTTAATGCACTAAGTTCTGAATCGTGCTTATGCTCTATAATAGAGACTTAGCGTTATATATCACTTCAATAAGCCTTACGTCCAGCCAGTCTTTCGACAATTCGAGGATGTGACGGAGTGGCTCGTCTGGCTATCAGAGCTGTAATTATAGTATAGTACACGTCATTTATATTTCGTTCAGCGCTAAAGATTCGTGACGCGTACTACACCTAAGTGTTAAGAATACTAATGAAAGCGTGTGTGTGAGCAGACACATCGCGGCCGCCGCGCGCGCTAGAGCAGGACGGCGAGTCGTACTGGTTCGTGTCGCGCGAGCACATGGAGCGCGAGGCGCACGCGGGCCGCTTCCTCGAGTACGGCGAGCACAACAACCACCTCTACGGGACGCACCTCGACTCCATACGAGCCGTCATCAAGGAAGGTACCGTCTATTTGTATATGTATAAGTATAGAATAATAACGCCACTAGAACCGCAATATGAGCACGCAAATTGAAGCCATTTCAAAGTAGACAGTTTTGTCTACTTACATAGATCGTCGCTGCAAATTTTTTGAAAGCATAATATAATATGATACATCTTAAATAGTAAGTTTTATTTGTTAAAACAAAACGCTCTATTTTAGATGATGTATGTTGTACAAAATAAAAATCAACTAATGAAATAATTATTTACTGAAAAAAGATTGGCAATTAAATGTTCAAGCTTTATTTTTCCCATTATAACACTAAAATTGTACACCATCTTTTAGTAAATTTTTCACTTTACTCACTTGTGGCTCCTTCTCTATAGACTAACTTGTCCCTTTTTTTAATGAATGATTCAAACAAAAGTCTTTTCTTAATGTTTTAGGCAAAATGTGCATTCTTGACTGTGCCCCGCAGTCACTGAAACTGTTGCACAATAGCAGTGAATTCTTGCCATACGTGGTAATGATCGGCGCGCCCGGCATCGAACAACTACGCAATTTGACTTACGCCTCCAATAGAAATCTTACGGTAAACCTACTTTTCATATTAAAAAGTTAGACTTAGTAATACTTATGGCGATGTATTTAGTGTTTTTTTACAGTTTAAAATCTGCTTAAAAGTTTGTGTCCCCCTATTTTAAGAATATATCTTAGTATTAGGATTTAAGAATTATTTGAATGTTTAAAGCATGTGCTAAAATCCTTATTAGGCATGAGTTCAATGCTATTTGGTATATGGTAAAGATCTTTTATATTTGATACAGAAAATTTTATCTTTAAAGTTGAAATTATAGGTTCCCAAATATATTTTCGCCTGATATGTCTTAAATACTTTTTGTTTATTGAAACATTTAGCATTAGTATACAATAATCGGTATTGACATGGCATCAAGTATCATCAATTGATCTATCCATACTACCTATTATTAGTATGTTTTCATAATCTTGATGTTACAACAGATATATCATTATAATTGTCACTTTACTCAAACTCTGCCTTGAACGCTTATAAATGGCAGAATTATTTTATCGATAAGGCAGAGTCTGCTAGGTGGCAATAGTAGTGTGTTAGTGTGTCATCAGTAAATATAGTGGACGCATTTTAAACTGAGTCGTCGGGCAATAAATGTCACTGATAGCAGTAGATGTGCAGTTCTCACTTATGCTACACATGTAAGTGCGAGCGAGACAGATATAAATTATTTATGACCCGTAGCCTCAGTATATAATGCGACGATTATAGTGGCATGTGTGTGTGTAGTTCGACCGACAAAGCTCCATCCGCTACAGCTCGCGGCGCGCGCGCACGCTCGAGTCGCTCGCATCGCTTTATGAGGTAAATTTTAATTTTTTTTTACGAAATAAACTTATTAGTCCACTAAACTGCAGTATACACAGTATAAGCAGATTAGTGCGACTTGAAAGAAGTTTTATGTTTATTAAAAATAAGCCGTCACGCTCTTGTATGTAACGCTCGTTCGGCTAAAGTCGGCTCTCATCGACTAAGTAATCGAAAAATACATTCTCACGTTAGATCTTATTCTTTCAATATTCTTGTAAAGTTATTGTTCAAATTATAATATCCATGTATTTGCCTGTTGCATTAAAGTAATTCTCCCAATGTTTGTGCTGTCGTTTTTTTTTTTGTCGTAATAGTGTTGTAGTAATTTTTTTTTACAATTTAGACTTAGTTTTCGATTATTAATATGTCTTAATTAGCTAACGTCTATTACGTATAGTCTCATGTATTATTCTATACTTGCATACTTATATTAAAAATGCGAAAGTAACTCTGTCTGTTTGTCTGTCTTTCCATCACGTTAGAGCTACTGAACCGATTAGAATGAAATTTGGTACATAGATGGTCTAGAGCCTGAGAAAGAACAAAGACTACTTTTTAACTGGAAAAAAGGGTTAGGGGAAGGTTCGGGAAGAAAAGGGGGGTCAAAGTTTATATGAAAGTCCAAACGGACGGAGTCGCGGGCAGCAGACTTCCTATTGAATAGTAACCATTACTAAAACTCTCACAGGAAGAAGATTTGAAGCAAACGTTAGAAGAGAGCGCTCGCATACAGCGGCAATACGAGAAATACATAGACCTTGAGATCGTGAACGCGAACAACGACACCACGTACAACAAGATCATGGACGCGCTGCACTCGCTGTCCACCGACCACCAGTGGGTTCCCGTCAGCTGGATTTATTAACACTCCACATATTAAAGCATTTTCATAGCGTGCTACTACAATATCAAATAGATTTTTCAATAAGTTGTATGGTTTATGCATGTGCTTATAACCTAACCTAGCTTGGCGTAACAAATTTTAACTTTCTAGATTCTAGGCGTTGGAAATCTTAACTTACTCCTGCTTTGAATCCTTAAAAATTTAGGAAATACGCCTTTAAATCTATTGTAGTAACAATTAATCTTTCAAATCTTTTTAAATGGAGCTAGTTATAATGTCTATAGGATCATCACAATTTTTCCCAAAAAGCAATAATATTTTTGGTACTTTTGACACTTATGGAAATGCTTAACGCAATATACGATTTTTTTATAACATGTGAGATTAAAATGTAATCCACGACCAGCTGACGCCTGCCTTTAGAGATTTATTATATCTCAACATATGATGTATGTTTTATTTTTATTCTATGTATATTTTTTGCCTTTTATTTTTCGTTGTCATGTTTAAAAAAAATTACTACGTAATTCGCAATCATTTTTTTTTTGGACATGTTGAACATGTATCTATAGTGGTAAATTTATTTCTAATGTATGAATAGATTTATAATTATTATATATTTACTGATTGGTCTGTAAATGAGCAATTATTTGAGGGGAGGTGGTCTCATATTTATATTTTGATAATTCTATGCAATATGAATGTACTTTTAAATCACAAAAAGCCTAGAAAGAAATGTAACAACTCTCTTTTAATATCTATTTAATTATAAGACTAATTTTTAACAATTCTATGACCTAATTGATTAAGTCTGATGCCATAAATTATGTTAAATATTTGATCATTCCAGCACTTTCTTTTTGCTAACACAAGGTTACCAATAAAATCAAATAGGCTTATTATCTCTATATTTTAATGAATTAAAAAAATCGTTTCATCAGAAATAAAATTATATTGTTCTTTTCGAATTAATCTCTATTGGTGTTCAGTGTCCCACCAATATAATAACAGTTAATATAAGATTTTACAAAAGATTTAAATAGTTGCACAAATTTACACAATAATGTGTTTTAAGGGAATATATGTTTCCCCACTCTCTAACTTTAACAAATGAGAAATATTATTTACTTGGTAATTCCAAAATTGTATGTACCACTAGTTTTTTTTTATTTCATGAAACCGACAACGATACATTGCTCCTAGTTTAATGAGTAATGTATGAACGATTATTCAGGGCCTATCTTTAGTCTATTAATGTAGTTTAAGCTATGTAATAACTTAGGATTTTGCATTTATAAGTATGTCGTTTAGTATGCGTATTCTTTGTAGAGGATATTATAGACTAATTGAATCGTGTAGTATTTAAATTATGTAAGAATAAAGACATACATCACAGTGCTATCACATACCGTTATAAATGTGGTGATCATTTGTAATGTTTAAGCTAGTTTAACACAGTTGATGTATTAAATAATTTTAACATAGGGCTGTCGCAATTTAAATAAATATATTTTGCTATTAAATATCATAGTTTGTAATTAGCTTCGAGTATAGCTTGTACTTCAGTAAGAATCTCACATTCCGTCCATATTGTTTTGTTTTGTAGCTACAGATTTTATTGTATCAAAAAATCTTCAATATATTATACATATGAAAACGCTTTTTATTTTATTTTTCGCTTTGGAAATCGCTTTAAAAATGGGCTTTTATTGCATAAAATTAAGATAGTTTTAACTAATTTTACTTATCAGTATTAATTCCACTTTGTGACGCACTGCATTTCTTATGGTTAATACTTAATAGCTTTCAGTTTTGAATATGCTGGGGCCTTTAATAAAGTAATAATACTTTATATATCACTAGCTGTTGCCCGCGACTCCGTCCGCGTGGACTTTCATATAAACTTTGACCCCCCCCCCTCCTTCTCCCCTTATAACCGTTTTTAGGGTTCCGTAGCCAAAATGGCAAAAACGGAACCCTTATAGTTTCGTCATGTCCGTCTGTCCGTCTGTCCGTCTGTCCGTCTGTCACAGCCGATTTACTCGGAAACTATAAGTACTA
>DWAJ01001522.1:0-21847 GCA_018238005.1 Eurema mandarina | reverse complement strand
AAGCCCCCCTTGCCTCACACCACACTGCAACTTATACTGACCAGACAAGTTCATCCCCCACTTGACAAAGTTACTTTGACTAGCATACCAATATTTAAACAAGAATATAATATCATTGGGCACATTTAGTGAACTTAATTTCCTCCATAAAATATCATAATTTACTAAATCAAATGCTTTTGACAGATCTAAAAAACAAGCAAACACAGGAGTGTTCCTCTTAGTATAGTAATGTATTGTTTCTTTTACACAAATGATTGCACTTTCTGTGGAAAGTCCAGCTCTAAAGCCGAACTGAGAATCATGTAACATTGCATATTTTTCTAATTCTGTGTTTAATAAACTATCAAAAATTTTTGCTATAATTGTTGCCAATGAGATTGGCCTATAGTTACTCTTTGAAGCAATATTACCAGTTTTATTTTTAATAATAGGAACAACAATAGTCTTAGTCATTTCACTTGGCACATAGGAGTGACTTACACAGAAACTAAATAACATGGCCAATGCACGCGCAATATGAGGTCCAGCATTCTGCAGATGCTCAATGCTGAGACCATCGTGGCCGGGTGACTTCCCCCGCTTCATGTTCATTATTACCTTATCAACTTGCTTAGCACTAAATCTGGTTTGGAAAAAGACACCCTCCACCATACTCCCATCATCAAGCAGTCGCACACTCTGGGGTGCAACTAAATAAAACTTATTTACTGTTATTTAAAATCTTGTTGTGACATTTATTTTGTGGAATTTTGAAATTGATTGTACAAACAAATTAATAAATATTTGCATATGGTTGCGTCCATGCTGCGTCTATCCTCCTCTATAGTACGTATATTGGTGAAATTCGCATAAAAAATAACAGTAGGTTTTGACGGTTACTCTGTCAAAGTCATTTAAAAATATTAAGCAAATCAAAATAAACTTAGAATCATCATGTTTAGTATAACGCATCTTATAAAATTATTATGAAATATAATAAAAAGCTTAAAAAAAATAAAACTATACTTAAAGTTAGCGATATACGGAACCTTTAGTGTGCCAGTCCAACCCGCGCTTGGCCGGTTTAATTAAAAAAAAAGATCATTTGTAATGCGTGCGTGCAATTTGTCACCGCGCAATGGCTGTTTTGACGTTTCATTCCGCGGATGAATATTCATGTTTATTGAACACTAGCTGAGTGACCCGGCATCACACTCACACAAACAAGCTAATTTTATAGTACTTATAAGAATTTAAATCAAACAAAATATTTTTTTTAATAATTTACGTCTTGGTGTAAAAAAAACTGCTTTCTGTGGCAAAGGTTGTAGGGTCGATTCCCACGCTGAAAAAAAAACATTTAGAATTAACATTTGTATCTTTGCGGGGTCCATATATTGCTATGTTCGTTATGTGTACAAAAGATTATTTGCTACGAAAAAAGAAAACAAAAAATCAATCTTTAAAATTTATGTACGTACGTAAATTAGTAGATTATAGTACCAACTTACTTTAAAGGAGAAACTATCAGAGTTCCTCGATTGGTTTTCTCTGTAGTAAACTGTGTTCATAGGGTACCACCGAACCGGTTGTACCCTATTGCTGTGTAATACTACGCCGATTAAAATGTGTTACTATATGTAGCCTAGTTCAATAAAGATATAAAGACTTTGATTTTTTAAAAATAATAAAGTGCTTAAACTTTAAGTTTAATGGTTGAAGTGTGACAAAATATCGAATAGACAGATAGAGATACTCGCATTTAAAATATTAGCATGGACCAGAACGGATGTCTAATTGTTTTAATATGGTAATGTTATCACAAGTTAGCATTTATTGTTTGGCCCAACAATGGGGCATGCTAAATAGTTGGGATTTCGCTGGGGTGAACGAACGGGGAAGCCATTTACTAGTCGCGACGGAGATATATATTGTTTTGTTGAAGCTATAATTGTCTAAGCTTTAATTAGATTAAATCAAACGTGATTAATGTAAACTATACATTGCTTTACCTATTGGCCGGCAACTGAACTAGAGGCTCGGCTGATGGTAAACGACAAGCTCCGCCCATGAACAATACGTTTAGAGTCGGGAAAAAGGAAGGAATTTTCAAAAGGGAATAGCATAGGATAGGCTTTTCGTGCTCCCGCTTACCGATTAATTTTTTTTTTTTATTCCATGAAGTGGTGAGACGAGCTGGACGCCCTCCTGATGGTAAGAGAAACGCCAGCCCATAATCAATGTAGTGCTACTCAGAACTTTGCTCTGAGCAGGGGTGCATACATTGACGCTCTTCACTTTGAGTCATAAGATGTTAAGACTCATTAGCCCAGTATTCACGAATGAATGTGAATGCAATGACAACGGACGAGCTGCCTTACTTGATATCGGTTTTTTGTGGGAAGGTTCGCCCACACAACAAACACACACACTACATCTCATAACGTCACTCTCAGTACTGTGACGTAGCATCCAATTATGAACTTACAATCCACGTGTAAACAATATAAATAAATAAGTCGCAAGCAATAGTTGCGGTTCAAGTAATAATTTCATTAAGCGTCGGTCGACCCGGATAAGTTTGCCCGGCAACCGTTTAGCTCGAGACAAATCACGGGTAACGGTCAAAATGGGTGACAAAGTTTGTTATTGCCGGTCAAGTCGGTCCAATTTGGTAACAAAAACTCCAATCGGTATCAAGAAGCTAATAACATTAAAACGGAACGACAGTTCCGGGATATACTTTAAAAGTTTTATTGTACTTTTAATAGGTTTGGGAAAGAAAGGAAATAAGAATTAGTTAATTTCGTAGTACCTACTCTCGAGGAGTACTAGTTAAATTCAAAATCAAATGTTTATATATTTTTCTATTTAACGTAATGTTACACGTTTAAATCGTTATAATATTACAACTAATAACTACAAAAAAATAATTTTAAGTAATGGCTGTTAGGCTCAATTCGGAAAAAGTATTTGCTTTATTTAGTAATAATAACTGCCTTCATATTAAAAATACACAGTTATAACTAACAGCTAGCTATTTATAAGTATCATATTTCTTAATTTATTTCGAAGCGTTCAAAGAAAGAGATTTTATCAGCGTGATATTATTTTGGGAATAAATGAAAAAGTAAATCGCTCGGTATATTAAGTTAGTCTAATTTTATCCTGAATCAACTGAATAAAATTTTCCAAAAATCATGAAAGGAAAAATGATTATTTCAAAGCAAGTATGATAGTGAAAAACTTGATTTAAAACAAGTATCTTAACAATTTCAAAGTCATGATTATTACAAATATTATGTCACAAAATATTATTACCTTGTGTTTGATATTTAAGGCAAATTAGGTTGGTAAGTTGGTAAATAGTTAAAAGCCGACTACACATTCACCCAGCGTAAGCAGTCTACTGAATGAGGTGATCGCAAACCAGCACGTGAAGCCTCAATTTAGTTGCTACTATTGTATCTTCTGTAAATTCTGAGTATATTTGTTTTTTTTTTTAATCTTTCCACTGAAAGAGTAACAAGCCACCTGTTAGAAAAGACTATTATCAGATTCGAGTGGGTAACGCAGTCTTTTATGTAGCATTGCGACTGCTCATGGGCGAAGGTGGTCGCGGACAGAACACCTGCTCAGTTGCCCATGGTATACTAAAATCCTTGTATTATCTTAAAGCAATTGTAGATATAAAATAAAAACTTCAATTAAACATTTACTGATCCATCGGGACCGTTGAGTAACATAAAAGTTAATTGCAAATATAATCATTTAAATAGTTAAAGATAAAACAATTCAATTTGCATTTCACACCCCTGTCGATGGAAGGGTCGGATTAATTAAAGGGGAATGCAATTAGGTACAGAAAAAAATTATGGAGTATCGTATTTGCCTTATCAATTTAAAGCCTTATCTTCCAGACAACAAGCTAAGAAATAAATATTTATAGCAAACCACACAGATTTAAAAAATACAATTTTGTTACAAAAGTGAAAACATTGCTTTATTGTTCATTAATAATAATAAGAGGTATTAAAATATACATTATACTTTATTCACACAAAAGGTAACATTATTACTAATATAAAATTCTATCAAACTAGATAGTACACATTTACTTCAGTCCACATTATGACATAAACTTTAAAACAACAAACAGCAATATTTTACAGTTTTATCAGCTACAGAACTATCAAAATTTAAACCGCCGTTATTTACAATTTTATTAAAATAAACGCTGTTCCCAACTTTGGTAATATTAACTTCACAAAATATGCACTACGGAGGCACAATGGCAAGTTTAAAACAACATTTTTTTCGCAAACAACTTTGGTATTTATTCACACCCGAGTCGTTTAATTGTTGCTTTTTATGTTCATTTATGAAAAACTAGAAAAATACATTTATTTCAAGCAAAGTAGGGCTTAAAGAAGAACCATAATATACAGTTCCTTCAACATCAGATTTAAAGTAGAATTTGAATCCAAACTCAAAATCGAACTCTAAACTCGAAGTTTGAATTCCGTAATCTAATATGACGGATAATTTTGACTCCTAAATTAAAATTAATCAAACAATTTACTTAAAATTAAATAAACATAACAGTTACACTTTCACTTTATCTTTTAACATTATATTATGTTAACCCTTAACAATTCTATAAAATTTTGCTATCAGCTCTTTCTAGGAGAAATGAATCTAAGTATAAATGGATTGACACTGAATTGTAGTAAATATATATGTATATAATATAGCTTAATACCGCGTATCTCACCGCATCGCAAATCGAGTCCGGATATAATTAATTCCTACCACAGAACCACGTGCTACATGAACTTCATTACAAATGTGTTGACTTTGAAATTGAATTAATAATATACTTAGTTGAATATGTGTCAAAATTAATTAAGGTTTCTTCAAAGATAATTGTTAAAATTCGTATCTACTGAGTATGTTATTCGTACTAGACATATAAGTTACATACTAAACTCAGGGTAGGATAAAAAAAAATGTTTTGTGTATGATAGCCATTTTTATAAGAATTTAATGTTTCCACATTACGCTAAATTATTAGTAATGGGTGAACTGCGAGTCGCGACTAGTTTTTGATACTACGAGTAATTCATTGATTTGACACCAATTATACGAGTTTAGGTACTTAATATATCACAACAAACAAGCCGCATTTGAAGTAGCGGTGCCTTCTCGTTGCACTCCGATCCTTTGCCATATTAAGTTCCGTTGAAAATATTCCATTGTTAAAATTAATTATTTTTAACTGTGCTATTAATAATCAGTTTTAGAATTTTTTAATTAATTTAATTCAGACTTGTTTTTCTGACATCCAAAACAACAAGTTTTAATGAATTTTTATAAGATAGTTTTTACTTTACCTTTTAATGTAATTTTTTTTTCTTAATGCCACCACTTAGAATAAAAAAGAAACATGTCATATTTAATTAAAGGTACGTTACGATATTTTACTTGCATAATAAAAATCATCTTCATATTCTAAAATATTTCTAAATCTATTTATGTATTCTCAAAGCTGCGTCAAGACATTTTATAAACAGGAAGATCGGTCATATTCCGACAAACTGTAAAACGTCACAAAAATATACATCTTAATCGTGAAGCCTCGCGTAGTCGCGTAGCGCCGTAGCTCCGTGGCACGTAGCTCGTAGCACGTACCTACGACAGTTGTAGCGATCCGGCTGTCTGTTATTTTTGTCTTATTTGAATGTTTAGAAGAAAATTTGTCATTTTGTAATTTATGTTAAGTTATAAAATTGGGATATTATTTTTTTTTCTAGCTCTTCGCCTTTTCTTTACAAATTCAAAGTCAATAATATCTTTATTTATCTAAGCCACACATAGTAATACTGTTGAAGCGTCATACTACAAATCAATGAATTATTTAAGATAAAATACAATACATTCTACAGAGAAGTAGAAAGTAAACGTTATGTAAATAATGTAATTAATTTAATACAACAGACAGCTAGACAGAAGAGTAACTTCCCAATTTATTTCCGAAAAACGCTGCCAATGCAAGTCTATGAATGAAAAATAAATATCGCGAATCAGATAGTAATCAATACTAGCGTTAAATGCATTCCGCAAACACGAGTTACAACGGGACTGAAAATCGTCGATTTTGTTCAAACACCAATAATTTCGCTGCAGTCTCAATATTAGTTTTACTTAACGAGGCGGCGCTGCAGCCTGAAAACAGCCTTATTTCAATGCGCTAAAGTACATTTTAACTCGTGTTCCCGACTAATTATTTTATATAAATATTTGCCAATTACAGTGTATTTTTGTGATTGACATGCCATTGTTTTTTATTCGGTGTTGCATTTGTAGAAAAAAATAAAGTGTGAATTTTTGTTATTAAGATATTTTGTGTAAAAAAGTTTGTTTTTAATTATTCATCCATGTCATTAAACCAAAGGCTTTGATGTACATATTATTGTTTTAAGACCTTTTAGTGTTTTGTTTACGTGTAAGTCAAGCAGTATTAGTGAAATCAATGTGAGACGTATTCAAATTTGATTAACATTTGAGCATACAGCCACAAATCTCACACAGTAATCTAATGAGAAAACCATAAAACTCATTAGCACAACGCAACGCGACACCTCATTTAATGAAACTATCAATATAATACGAGAATAATGCGGTTCACGGCTTATTAAATGTCGGATTTGAATCGCGTTTCGACAATATGTTATAATGTGATTTAGTTTTGAGATTTCAGTTTATGTTAAACCCGATATGCCATGCGGTTTTACCCGTTTCAAAAAATAGCAATATGTTAGATAAACTCATGATCCTGACGTTAAAGGGTTTTATAATATTTAAAAAGAGCTTAAAATAAATATTAAATGATCACAATAACACCTATAGGCGAATGGAACCAACACGCTGGCTTGTGACCTTGTGAGGTTCTTGGAAATATTTTTTAAACATTATTTTACTAATAACAAACAAAGAAATTTACTGAAAACTATCTAATCGACACCATAATATAACAAGTAGATTTCAAATATTAATTGAGCAAAATATATGTATATTCCTTACATCTAACTTTAAACAAATCAAATAAAATATCAAGAAAGTTAAAACATTTACGCAGATCACTGCCTGCCGATGATAGGAGGAAATGTCGGTGTATTTTTCTCGTACGTGACGTCTACGTGACGCCGCAGCCGTCGCGGTCACGTTCGGGAGACGGGAACCGACTGACACTCTGCGTTACTAACTTATTCTTGTGTGTCAAATGCACACAGTTTTGTTGCACTTTGAAATAGTAAAATATATTTTATTTTGTTTCGATAAACCCAATATTGTATGTATTATTATTCTTTGACGGTGACAATCGCTTAAGGATGTAGTCAGATCTCTAATTTATTTTCGTAGTGTTTTTGATTTGAGATGAACATTTTGAAGTTGACAAGTTGATGGCTAGTTTTAAAACACGTCATAATTCCAATCTAGCTAATATCTATTATTATTATTGCGTAGTTATACTAACATTTCCTTCTTTGCATGAAAAAGACTCAAGTGTATTATAAAAACAAACATCACCCATCTCTTTCACTAACCATAAAGCGAATAGAGAGGCAGATATTTACGAGTCCATATTGAATTTGCTTATTGCCTATCGGTTTATCCGCGGTCATAAAGTCGTTTATATAGACCAGTTTACGACTCTCTGTTTTATTATATTAATGGGGAATTTATTGACGCGTTATAAAGCTGGAGTTCTATATATTTTAAAAACTAATAAAATTATTTTAGTAGATAAGTGTGGTTGTTTCGTATGTTTGGTGTTAAAATATAATTTTTTGTGGTTCATTTTCAGATACCGAGATCTTTACTAATCCCGTAGGTAGAAGTGTTTGTTTTTTGAACTCACTTATCTCTGAATTACGTATAAGTAATATATTATTAATGAATGATATATTAAGAACAAATTAATTATTTAAGAAGCATATTAAAAAAATAATCATGTCTTGCAACGAGGTGAAATATTCCAATGTCTTGAAAATGATCTACATTGTAAATTTCTATCAAATTTAATTTTGCATTTAGGTACCTAAGTTCGAAGTTGTGCGTTCTTAGACAAGCGAACATGATTTCGGTCAGTTTCTATTAACATAATTTGGGTTAACTCTGCTGTTTGCGGTTTCGTCCTCGGACCGTGATTAATTTCATTTCAACATTGATTTAAATTATATACAGTATCTATGGATTAATTTTCCTGTAACTAAAACTAACATAGATAGTACAGTTGACAAAAAAAATATTGAATTAAAACAATTCAAAATCGTCTTTTAAAAGATCTAACGTTAAATTTCTCTATGTGTTTAATATAGGGTAATTTATTATAATTTGTACCTTATAAAAAAATAACCCTGACTTTACGTGGAGGGAGATGGAAGGAGAGATTAATAAATACAATTATCTACGTCTACTTACTTACTATTGAGCTGGCATGACAATACTATTAACAATTTTAAATAATTTTACAGTTTTTATCCGATAGATTATAATGCAACAGTAGGTAAATAATATTTCCCTTTTTGTTAGAAATAAGTAAAATGAGCATTTTTAAGTATTGATGCTATCTCGAAAAATTTGTCGCTATTTAATATCTTGCAGTACCGTAACGTATAAAAATGAGACAATGACATATTATAATTACCCAAATATAATTCAAATTTGGAACGCGTAGTATCTAAAATATCGTGTCCATTGATATAACTACGTTTGTAATAAAACCTTCATTTTCCACACCTGGCTGGAACGAAACACGAATACGAAAAAATAAAAAATTCAAACAGACTGGAAGCGTCTAGAACGCATCGATTCCAAATTTAAATATTTAAAATTAAAATGTCTATTGTAGCGAAGATTCCCGCCGGTCTCACAAACATTCTTGACGGTTACACGAATACTTGAGTATAAACCGCAAAATATTTCAATATATGTGCTACTTCGAGTTCCGCGTATGGAAGTTTGAAGAATTTTTGTAAATTTCACGCTCTCGAATAAGAATTTATATCTCGAACTGCTTGAGACACTTACAGCGAAGAAAAATTATATTATGGAACAACTTTTCCAGGAAGATTAAAAACATGGCGTGTTTTGCAATTTCTTGCGAAGTATAATTTTTTCTTTACTTCAAGATGATAACTAGCGTTTCTTTCTGAATATTTTTTCATAAAAGTTCTCTTAAACAAACCTTTATTGATAGGTCACGCTTAATTTATTTTATTTTGTATAAATATATATATTTTTAATAATAGTAATATTTATTTCTCATATACTATCGACTTAAACATTTCGCTATAGTATCTAATACTTGAAAAGCTACAATTTCCTAATAAAACTATACTCCTTTAAAAATACTAAGCATAAAGACCTAATTACCTACGAGTAAGGATACTCAGGATAATAGGCATTATCATTATATCTGGCTATGAGCGCATCAATGCTCATTCACGGCGCCATATGGTCAATAGGTCAATAATTACTATCTGACTAAATGGTCCTGTCTGGTCCAGTATTATTACTGATAATTACTGTAGTCTTATAAATAATAAATAATTGTAATTATATAGGTAATTTGTATCGCTAAAGACTTAGTCTTCAACTAAAGTAGATATGAAATGTATACCTAAGTGCAACTGATTTCGATAATTATTTTTTAATAATATTCCTTGAAATTGTTCTAAAAACAATAGAAATCTAATTATGGAAAAACAGTTGAGAAATCGCCTTAAAACATTAAATTTGTAACTGAACATTGCAGGTCTAAAGTACACAGAAATATTGAAATTTCCGGTTCCGTTAGTAAATGATTTTTAGTAATACCATGACATAAAAGTGTTACTATAATTGTAGCCTCAATAAACATATTATAGGACTAGCTGTGCCCGCGACTTCACCCGTGTAGTAAAGTGACTATGGGCAGCATTTTTGAAAATGCCTTACCCACGCCACAGCTCAGCAAGTTCAACGTGATTCTTTAAATTGCCATAACTCTTTTATTTATAATCCGATTGACATGAATGAAACACTAAATGTTAAGTGAAGCTTACCACAATATATCATTGAAAACCCCATCTAGATAGGATAAGCCGTTTCTGAGATTAGCGTGCACAAACAAACAGACAAACAGACAATAATTCAAAAAATCGTTGTTTTGGGTTCTATTGCGTTAATAAAGGTCTCCTATAATATTTTTTCTCATATATCTTTCATGTACAGATTGCGTCTTGTTACGTTTTTATTATATGTATAGATAGAAGATAGATATATATTTGAATTTGTCTTTTGGCTCTTATTATCATAGACTTATAAATAGGTAATTAATCAGTGGTACAGTGATCAATAAAGCTAGACATTAGGCTATCAATGCTCGCTCATAACAGCGGCGCGCTGGTGCCGCATGTTGACGTCATTATCCACATCAATGACGGTATCTTAGTAATCATTTGCTTATACATGATCTGTACGATACTATACGATATGATTACGTATACGGTAACGATTCGATAACAGCTTATCTTATTGATTACTTAGGTGTGTTGTTTAAGTAAAATTGTTTGGCTTAATAAATTAAATTAAACAATTTTTTTATTAATTTGTGGTATCAACACTAGGAAGCGATATTTTATAGTAAAGAGGAAAATTTAAATGTAATTATTGCATATAATTAAATATAATTCTATGTCTAATAAATTTTCTATTGAATTATAAATAATTACTATTAATTACGATACCTCGTATAATTAACAAAAATTGGAAGTATACAAGACCTAATATTTTTTACTTTAAGTACGTCTTATATAACGTCCATGTACTTAAGTTTCAGATTTTAAAACTTATTTCCATTTTAAACAGAATTCATGTCACTACTGCCGTTCTGTAATCCGTCTTCACAGGCTAGCTTGAATAGAACAAGTGAATACAAAGAAATCCTTATTCATATATACAAAAACTATAATCCTTCTTTCTAGTCAGGTAAGAATTTATTTCCACATACAAAGTTTATATCGTAGGAGGAGGATTTATATCGTACTAGCCGCTCCCCGCGGTTTTACCCGCGTAGTTCCTGTTCCCAGGGCAATACCGGGATCATATGTTTTAATCCAGGGTACCATCTATCTACACACCAAATTTCAACTAAATCGGTCTAGACGTTTTGGCGTGAAAGAAAGACAAACAGACACACTTACCCATTAATAATATTAGTATGGATAGAACCATAAATAATATTTAAAGTAAACATTAAATTTAAATTACTTTTGAAAATATATTTGTACCGTAAAAAGTGAATTGTATAAATTTAAATATTATATAAATATGTAAAATGGAGAAGTTTTATTTCATACTCAGTTCTCATGCTATGATAGTCTATAATATATTTAAGCTAATGTTTTGATCCTTTTGAAAGACTGAGATAAATAGAACCCTATATGTATAAATCTAACCCACCAGTATGCAAAACTACAATAAGTTTCATTAAGTAGTGTTTGCATGAAAGAGATACAAACACACAACTTTTTTTGATTGATGTTATTCAGATTTATTATTGCTATTTATCTTTCTAATTTTCTCCAACTACCTCCAGTCGAAATGTTAAATCAGCGTCTAAACTTACAAATATAAACGTCAGCGAAATCATAACGAACTTTGACTCATTATTGATATTCACTTCAAACGATTGTAGACGCTTGTGATTTCTGAATAGAGGTTAAAATAGCTCGCTGCATTTTGACTGTTTGCCGGTCCGCAGTGCGTCCTGGCATAGTATATTTATGGCTAGTACCGAATTGAATAGTTAAGCAGGATGGATCGTATTGACATTCGACCATTGGTTTCAGCAAATCGCATTGTACTCGTAGTTAATAGTTGATTTTATTGGTTGTATCGTTTGCTGATCGATGATCGGTAACGCTTAGATCGTGATACATTGGTTCGTTATAACATTAGTATCAACTAGAATGTTTATTTTCATTAATTTACGGTTTTTACAAGAATATTGTTGATCGAGGTTCGTCGCCCGAAGCATATTTGTATAATCTTAAATTCTAGTAGCTTAACACAGGGGAAAGGAGTTAGGACGAAGAAGGCAATATAGTAGAAAGAAGAAAAAAAAATTGGAAATATGAGACTTCTGACCATACTTGAGGCCACATTTCTGCAAGATGGTAGGAATCTTGCAAACGATGAAGTAATCTTCAATACAATTCATTTGAAAATTCTATACGTATTGGATATGATTAAAGTCAGGGCTATAAAATACGATTATGCTCTGAAGGGTGAGAGAACGGAAATTAATACAGTTCTATACAGAAATGTATGTATGGAGGGTATTTTCTTGTGAAAACATCGCTTAAAGAGGCTGCGATAAAACTGAGGCGTCCCATAACAATAATGTTTATTCATAATTTATATCGGAGACACTTGCTGAATCACACGGGGCACGGAGATGAGCGAATTTAGTTAAAACATGTTTTTTGTTTTTATTTAATTATAATTAATTAAGCTTAACATTAATTTTATTGAACGTGCTTATATCTGACCATGGAAATCTAAATAACAAGGTTATCGGACACTTGTTTCATGTGGAGGGATCGTCTTCCAGTTATGAATTGCGCTTTTTATATTATTTCGAAATTAAGACCATTGGGTCTAACGGCCAACAGCTTAGAGGTTCGACTTGTTCTTTGATTCTGAACTTTCATTTGATTTACAAAAGAGTTATATCTCCCTTCTCTGTATTCTTTGTGAATAACCAATCATTTATTTTTCCGAATAGGCTAGCCACGGTTTTGTGGTGTCCATATTTATTTTGAACTCGCCATAATTTGAAATTGCCAATAAATCGCTGAACCACTGGCCGTACTCGCTACGTCAGCGGTGTTGACTCACTGTTCCTGCGTCGACAACACGCTCCGATACACCAGCTCTAATGGAATATTCTAGACTTTACGGAACGAATATCCTATGAGAGATCGAAGGAGTCAGGATTGCGAAGGATAGAGTGGGATGGAAAGTACTCCATGGAGAAGTGTCAAAGCGTTTGTTAGAATAATATATATTATACTAGCTGTTGCCCGCGACTCCGTCCGCGTGGACTTTCATATAAACTTTGACCCCCTTCCCCCCATGTAACCCTTTTTTTCCAGTTAAAGAGTAGCATATGTTTTTCTCAGGCTCTAGAATAATATGACTGATTTGACAAATGAAAAATCATATTGATGTTCTTACATAACACTAGCTGTGCCCCGCGAATTAAGCTGCGTAGTTCCCGTTCCCGGGCAATACCGGGATATAAAGTCTACGTACCAAATTTCATATAAATCGGTCCAGCTGTTTTGGCATGAAAGAATAACCAACATACGCCCATATATACAATCTCACAAACTTACAAATAAATAATATTAGTAGGATTACATTAAAAATATTCAGATTTTTAAAATTGCTATATTAAAGATTTAACGTGAAGAGCCATAAACTTGGGTTAATTGGAGCCATCCCGAGGGAACAATGACTTGAGTCGTATAAACTTCTTCACTTCCTTGCAATTTAATCTAGAGATTAAAGCAAAAATTATAATATTAGATTATTGTAAATACTGAAATGATCTAACTGCTCATACAATTAAGGAGGCTAAAGTAATTATTTTTATGCTTACATATTTTATTCAAAGTAGCTAGTTATTAGACCGTGATTTTACGAAAAAAAATGCGTTTCATGAATTTGCAAACAATTGCAGTATTCGCAATGACGTATTTTACAAGATGTTATTATTAAGTGTGGTCTCTTCACGATTGTGCCACTAACGACATATCTAAAATACTTTTAAAAATAAAGGAGCTACAAGAAAATTGGTATTACATTGAGCATATTAGTCATAGGTACTCCGCAAAGGTCCCATAATGTGGCACTTGCGCGGGTTCGTCGCCAGATGTACCTCGTTATCATTATAGGCCTTATCGCTGACGTGAGGTGAACTTCACTGCGTATGTGCAGGACAAGCAGATAGAACAGTATTATGAGCTGATATTTTCACAATTGATGAAATGTTATATAAGGCTAGGATAATGTAAGTAGTTATAATGCCTTTTATTTATTTGATGGGTGGATGAATGAAATGGGAGGACAAATTGATGAAATGACGAACTAATACTTAATTGAAATAAACTAATGAATGTTTTTTTCCTTTAAATAAAACTTTACAATACAATCACTTATACACTAATCACTTATATACAATTAAATTTTATATAAAATAATATTACCGTAAAAATATTTAGTTTTTTTTCTATTGAGTCTCGGAAGAGCTCTGTCAAACTGTATACGTCACGTGCTGTTAGCACACAACGCGCTCCCTATACACGTTTAATCTTCTTTTTGGCGCATACCCCGTGATATATTGCGAATGTCCCGACAGATTGGCGCATATAATTCACGGAATGACACAATTTTTGCGCCCCTCATCATATCTTATGTATTAACATGATATTCTTCCGCGTACTTCCGAAATAAACCTTTTATCATGCCTTCACCTTGATTAAAATATGGCGCGTTTTTTTATAGAAAAACGTATTATGATGCCGTGTATGTGAAGCTTGTATTTAATTTTAAATTAAGGATAGTAACTGAGGAACGTGTGTTTCATTTTTAATGTTAAATGTTGTTCTAATGAGAAGTAACATTTGAGGTCAACATTTTTGGGTATATTTAGCTTGTAAGCGTTATTTATATAGTAAGCATTAATTTCCGTCTGATATTCGTAAGTTAAAACCCTCACTTCATTATGGCAATTTAAAGAATAAAAGTGAAGTACTCTTTAAGATTCAAGGAAGGGATAAAGAAGAAAATTATGCGGTAATAATAAGAAACCAATGAAAGCAATATAATACAAAAAAAGGAAAAGTATATTATACAGTTGAAATGAGAAACCTCCTCCATTTTTATAGTCGGGTTAGAAGGACCTACGTTCTACCCAGAAAAAAAGCTAGTATTAAATATAGTTAAAGTACAAAAACTGTCCGCAAATCTTCCTGTCGACCAAAGGAAACATTACAGACAATAACACAAATTGAATTTTCACAAAATAGCACCTTTTTGAGGCCATTAAGGTTGTAATAATTGATGAGGAGCTGACAGAGTGGTGGAATTTAATTACTTGTACACTTGCGGGACAAATTGAGGCTTTGAGTGCTTCCACCGTTTGTTTGAGCTGGGCTATTTGTGAGCTGAGCTGGCCATGTGTGGCTTATGTAATGAATTTACAGAAGCGTGTCATTTCTAGCTATTGCGATATAGATGAGGACTTTATAATTTGACAGGGTTATATGCGGTTTTTATAAAGTACCTGTATTTCGCCATTTAACCTATATATAAAGTCCAAAATAATGCAAGACTAAATTTCATCACAACCATACTTTACTTATCAATTTTTATGTATATAATTATACATAAAAATTGATAAGTATTTTTATGTATGTAATATTTTAGATTCAGCATAACTAGATAACAAACAGTAAATTTCCAATTTAATATTACATTTAAAGTAAACTTTCTAAAACGCTAAAGTAAATTCAATTCGGTATTTACTTTTTCAACAAATAATAATATACGATGAATTGTAAAATGCCGCGGCAGGTAATTACCAACGAATAAACAATGGTGGGAACGCGCAAGATGGCCCCGGTCTTATTCCGGGTACTTTTGGACCGGGGAAAGCGGATTTGATACCTTTTTATCCGGACTAAGTGAAAAGGCACTTGCGATTATCTCCGAATTGGGAATATATCGCTGGACGCGATTTAATTCGGGACTTTTTTTGGAGATTTCTTTTTTATATTTTTGTAAAAAAACTTATATTTATTAAGGTTTTGCTGTAGGTTTCTATGTAACATTGAAGTACGTTTTAAATATTTTATCTTTTTATTAAAAAAAAAATATCTTCACGAGACAATTTGAATTTCAAAATTGATTTTTTATTTACTAATAGTTATAGTACTTAAAAAACAAAAAATCCCAATTTTTGATTATCAGTAGTAATATTTCTCCTCTATGTTAACCTCTTGGTAAATTTAATCCTAAAATCAGAATTTCCCAATAATTAAGCAACTGAAATACCAAAAAAATCACAGTAAAGTAACCTTATAATTTAACCAGTTTTTCTTACAATAGATATAAAATAACATCTATTCTGATCGACAAGAGCCCGAACGAAGCACCAGCTTGTAACGAATAACACCAAATTATACGGAATGTTTCGGCTTATCGAAAACTTAGCGATTGAATTATTCAAGCATCTGTCGTGATTCCGGGCCATGAATAAATGCTTCCGAAATCGATTGCTCGTCATTTGTATGGATAGTGATATGGGAAAGAAAGCTTTGCGCTTAGGAAGGCTTATAACCCCGATATATATTTGTTAAATGCCAAATTCTCACAGTAAATTAATTTAAATTCTTATTGACAGAATAACGCTTGCTAATTCAGGATACCAAATTTAAAGAAAAAATATATTTACGTATGATTTTTTTTTTTTGTTAAAATGTCATACCTACTTAGGTACTTGACTTTAATATATTTTGAAATATAAAAAATTCAAATCATCTCGAGAAAAATTGTCTTGTACTTTTAATTAATATTTACTATCATATCTCATTTTAAGTAATTCTGATGTCGTAATTAAAGAATGAAAGTTAAAAGTGCTCTAGTTTTTCATAAAGCTGATACGTGCAAATGAAATTATGGAAAAAACAAAAAGTGTGTGATTGCACGACACCATTTACATTGTGCTCCGGCTCTTGTAACATATTCGCATAAATCATTGCATTGTGCTTTTCCGTGTAGCTACATATTTGTTTACTTTTTAGTTCATATAGGACGAATAATTCTGTTAGAATCAAAAAAACATTCGAGATAATTAATATTATTTAAACCCCTGATACTAATAAAGTCGAAATTAAACACTCATTATATTATGGTTTCACTCATAAACCATTGAGACGATTTTGATGAAATTTAAAATGCTATAGATTACTCAACAAAAGAGTTTTTAATTTAACTGCAGATCCTACTTACGCTATTAAACGAATTAGGTACACTTAATGTGCTCAATATAAGCTTATAACAGTCAAATAACTAGAAAATAGTGCGCAAAAGAATTCGCGACTCCATTGTTTTACGAAACAATAACACTACATCAAACGTGCTGCGACGAGTACACCCGCTGCCAAATGTATTGGTACAGAATGGATTGGCTTTCTTACAGATAGAATATTACTTCTATAATTCATTAAACAATACTCAGTAATAATGAAGAACGTCAAATACATTGTTTTTATTTAACCTGACTAACTAGACGACCGCTTGGCGCAGTAGGTTATACACCTGCCTTCTGAGCGAAGGGTCGTGGGTTCGATTCCCACACCGGAAAAATATATTTGTAATTTACATTTGTATTTATCTGGGGTCTGGGTGTTGCTATGTATTGTATGTATGTATTTACAAGAGAAAAGTAATGTATATGTAATTTATTCCGTTATCTAGTTGCCATAACACAAGCTTCGGCTTAGCTTGGAACTAGATGGCACTGTGTATAAATGTCCTGAAAATATTTATTAATCTTTATATGACAAAAACTAATAACCATTTGAAATTGTTTGTCTCCTGTTGTCCCCCTATTAAATAAAAAAAATAATAAAAAATCTTTTTAAATAATTAAATAACTAATCAAAATAAAACAAAACTAAAATTACCCCCGAGTGTTCCCATATTCGTGCACTGCAGTGTACTTTGTCTCAGATCGCGTTGAAAGCTCGTTTCACGGGCCATAACGCGATGCGTTTCGCAATTTTTGCAGCATCTACATCATGACACATTGCTGCATTTGCCAGCGGACTTTGTTATTTGTGCTTCACTAACCCCGTAAAGTTTCGTATAAATCTTTTTCTCTCGTTTAGAATTTTTGGTACAGCCCATACTGTGTCAGATTGTCAGATGTTAAAAACCTTTTTTGCGATATAGTTGGAAATACAATTGGCTTATAAAAACAGCATAGACATCATTTTATTATAATAGACACAGATAAAACACGTTTAAAACAATCATTGTTATCATTTCAAAAGATTTTTTGTAAATAATTCTCATACTTGTTTTCTATAAACAACAAAATAAAACATCCTCATCCGATAACTAACGTATTTTACGTTCTCATGCAACGTCGCAGAAAAACATAAATCCTTGATTTCAAATTGTATACAAATTCAAGTTTAACAAACGTCTGACTCGACGTACTATATTTTGAGCCATATTCCTAAAGAAATAGAGTTTAAAATGGCCTGCCGGTGGTTGTTGAAAAAATTCCATTTTGAATTCTTTGCAATGACAATTGTTGCGGTTCGCGCCTTGTCGGTAAAAGCTACATTTTAAACGCTAATGCGTGAATCCACAAAAGATATAAAAATGCTCGTTAGAATGTACTGTTTTTAAGTGTATTTGCGCTAAAGATTTGTGGCAACGGTATGGTTTTCTGTTTGATGAAGAAAAAGTATACGGGTTTTTAGTTTCATTTGCTGAAAACATTTGTAACATATATTCAGTTTCATATATGAGTAACTAGCTGTTGCCCGCGACTCCATCCGCGTGAACTAACATATAAACTATGACCCCCCTTCCCCCTTTATCACCCATTCTTCCATTTAAAAAGTACCCTATGTTCGTGCATGTATCGGTTCAGGTTCGTGAAAGCGTAAAATTATAAAAACTTTCAACCCCTCGCGCAACCTTTTGGGGGTTGATTTAAAAAAAAGTAGCCTATGTCCTTCCCCAGGCTTTAGACTATATTTGTACCAAGATTCGTTCTAATCAGTTCAGTAGTTTTAGCGTGATGTAAATACAGACAGACAGAAAGAAAGAGTTACTTTCCCATTTATAATATCGCATTTACTATGGATGTTATGTTTGTATTTGACGTTCTATGGGTTCGGTTTGAGAGTCTTTTTGTTGCAAATTATTATATATTAATAAATTATAAGTATATTAAACTATATCCTGTGGTTTTATTCGTGACCTTTTTGTTTGTATAAAGTATAATATATTTTTAAGTTCGCAACCTCTTCGGCCCATTCATTTGTAAATGAAATGTAATAATCGGTAAGCTCTTGCATTTTCATATACAAATTTTCTTAAAAATCAATTCACTGGATTATTTTACATTACATTAATAAGTCTGCATCTAAATAAGGAAAGGCACGAAATCGCCAGGTGTACTCAACGTAAAACAAATAACAAACAAGCAAGCAACAATCTGCTCCGCAACACTACTTAGGTTCCGTATAATTAAGTTAAAATAAACGCCGGCACATTAGCATAATACGCGGCGTATGTAAACTCTGACGGGATAATTTCATGAAAATTCATCACCGCGATTTAATTATATGACAGCTGTACGGAAACTGACCTTAGAATTAATTTAAATATTAATCGCTCAACTTTACGGGCGGCGCCAAAGGTTTTTAACGACTTCATTTGGTTGGAGGTCACCAATTTATGGGGAAAGGTAATTTCGTATTTTTTAACGGAGAAGTTTTATCTGACAGGTTCAGTGCTTACGAGTATAAAGTGATTTAAATTAACTTCAGCAATTAGAAAACGTAAATTCGATTCTCGTATTTATTTGAATGTATTTAATATTAATTAAAAATTTACCTCGATCGTTATTAAAAATATATATTTTAAAGATTGAAACATTTTAAGCCTTATTTCTCTATAGATGGAGGTATTCGCTTAACCCATACTATAATTTTTAATATTTAATTTCTTCGCCACCCATAAACACTACTGGGGCTTGACCACTCTCGAATCAGTTGCAGGCCTTTAAATAAGACGTTCGCTCTCTTTTAAAAGCACCTTTAGTGTCCAATTCACAATAGCATTAATTAGGTAACCACGTAACATGCCTCAACTTAACGACAACATAACCAAGTAATGTATGCATTAAAGATAAACTTCAAGTATCACTTGAATAGATACAAGTATTCGAAAACGGTTTAAAATGACAAAGTTAAATAAACTAAGTTACGACCCCCCGCGGAAGTGCGCGACTGAACAAACATTTTATACAAACTTCGGCTAAGAGTATTACTGAATACGGTGATCGGTTCCGTATTAATAAACTTTGTTTAATATTTAAACAGTGACCTCTAATATAATTAATTAATTATTAATACCTTAATGCGATTTATAAACATTTTGTTAAGGCTTTCATGAGAAACTATATATAAATATTGAATAAGAAAGAATCTCTTCATCTTTATGATTTGAATGACGATGGTTCGATGTCGACAAGTTGTATATGTAGTCTATAAGCATAAGTGATATTAAGCATAGGAAACTGAAATTTATAAAAAGCTTCAAAAGTACGAAGATTTTTATAACAATTCTGATTTTGAACCAAGATTAAACCAATAAAATATGTTGCAAAGCCAATATAATTATAATTTAGTTACCATAAAAATACGAAACCATAAAAATGGTTCATTTATATGATCTAAAATTGGAAAGATAAAATTTTCACAAGACTGGAGCAACTTGATGGCGCGCTATAAAATTCAACCATTCGATAGTTTATTACGAATCCCGACGGAACCCTAAAACTTATAAGACGATGCAAATGTCCGCAGCAGTTGCTTGAGCAAGGGTGCATTATTTTGGCGAAGTTCTTAACTGGAATCATATTTTGTGGGGTCGTTGGGACCTTGGGATCGGGACGAGGGACATTTTAGTCATTAATATGATATAAATATTAAAAGCTTGCATATACAACATGTAATATAGCTTTAGTTATTTACTAAAAATTAAAACAATCTAAAAATTGATGTTGTAACTTCTCGTATAAAATGCATTTTATTATGGATCATTTGGAATATATTACTAAAATACTAAATTTATAATTTTGTGGTTATATGTACGGCGCCCCAGAGGTCGAGAACCTTTGGCACACAGCTGTATAATATATTAATGTAGATGATTGTGTAGTAACGTCACACCATTTATTTCCCCAGGACATCATTACGGCGCCGAGTGCATTCAGATTAGATTATCGAACCCGCACTGAATACGCTATATGCAATTTCCTTCTGCGTTTCATGGCTTTACGACGTCTAGGACAGGGGTTGAGAACCTTTGGCAGGGCACCGTGAATATTAAATACGGAAATTACAATCGGCTTGTCATGTTCTTTCTTCTATTTCTTCATCGTTGCTTTATAGATTCATCATAGCTTAGAGGAAACCTTTGACGTTTACTTTGTTTTAAGACTGGTTTCATAAATATTTTTTCAAAATATTTTATTTTGCCAGGAACAAATGTAATATGGTAATTATGTGTGGTTTATTCAGATTTACATTTAATATTTATTTATCAAAAAATGGCGGAATTCGATTTTATTTTTCTATTTTGTCTTTTGATTTAAAATTGCAGATTAGAAACTTTTAATACTATACAATTATTATACGCTTATAGAAAAAATCCCGAATTATTTATAAATTCTTTCTTATATTAGTCAAGCGTTACTTCAAATATAAAAATGTTGCCTCCCCCTGCCCTGATAATGCAACCGGGCAATATGTAAATAGTCCGCGGTCCGCGATCCGATCGCTTTTGTTACACAAATCTAATGTTCTTTTAGACTGTACTTGACTATACTGTATTTAAACATAAGTACTATTTTATTGACAATCCTCTGCGCAGCTATTCTCATACTATCCTATCCTACAATAATACTAGCTAGTGAAAGTTTGTGAAAATGAATGGATGG
>DWAJ01001521.1:0-21851 GCA_018238005.1 Eurema mandarina | reverse complement strand
GTATCATAGTTTGTTGGCCAAGTAGTTCAATTGCAGTAGAATAATTTGATGGGGTTAAAAGTAATATTTTAGAGATGTATACATAGGTGTACATTTAGATTTTTGGTGAACAGTTTAAAATTATCCATAATATATAAACAGAGTTTAAAAGACCTAAGTCCGAAAAATGTAACCGTAGATAGAATACCCCATGTCCATAGCATAGTGTAAATGACTTGCTACTGACGCAATTTCGTTAAAGTTACATGGTGTTTTAAATTTAATTCCTGTTGCCCGACGGGCAATACCTAGGCGCCGCGTAAGTCACCGTATTATTGTTCATGGTTTTATTAACATAAATATATAATTAATTACCGCACTACAGACTACAGTAATATAGTATACTTATTAGATGTGAAAAACCTAAAAAATATTGTGTTCTAAATTTTTACGGTTATATACAGAACAAACTTTCTATAACATAGAAAAGAAACTATTTGGTTGGTATACCTTAAAACTCATACATTGGTACTTTATAGTGTAGCAGCCAGTCTCTATTACGGAGAAATGTGTTCATATTTACACAAAAAATATATATGAATATTTATTCAATAACGGTGTTATTGTTTATGGTGTCTTACTAGACTGCAAAAGACCCCGACTAAGTCTTTTACACCCTGTTTAAGTGTAATATGTTTAATTTTTACTGAGTAAAAAAGCTGATGAGTTTGAATGTACTTATCTCACTCATCTCTCATTAATATTTTTTTCTACAACTCAATACAATATGAGCCTATTAGTCATACACTTAAGTGCTTAGTTATCTATAATATATTAACTGTTTTACTATTCGAATTTTTTATAACTTACAACATAATATACCACATTGTAAATGTAAAGCCAGTGATTAACTAATCTTCTGATAGCATTAAAGCTTTTATAAACTATAATGAATACCATCATAATATTTTAAATTACATAGCATGCGAAATAAAAACTGGCCATTGTATTGAAAAAAATAGTTTCTGTTCCTATATAATAAATCTATCCTAATATATTAAAAAGAAGTAAAGTTTGTGTGTTTGTATATTAGCTAAATGATTGTAAGTGGTAATCTCGAGATCTTCTGAACCGATTTTAAAAATACTTTCACCAATAGAAAGCCACATTATTACTGAGTGTCATAGGTTATAAAAAAACCGAAAAATAAAAAAGCTTTTAAATGGTAGTCCGTTTTGCAAAGTGAATCGGAGAAAAAACGATCAAATCGAAAACGCGTTTCTTACTAACGCTGCCTTAACTATGAACGATATATTTTTGAGTTCTAGAGAAAAGATGTGGAGCTTGAAAATGCCTACAAAAAAGTCAACCGACAGCATATGTTTAACTTTTATATTTAAGTTACGAAAATAAAAAAGGATTATTAACATTATGCCCAACGAAGTGGGCATGGGTCCGCTAATATTTAATAAGCATAATAAGAAATAATATTCTTACCTATATCATAGTGATCAGTTGCAAACTCCCAGCATATAGACCTTGCTGTCTGATGTGTGGGTACTCTAATGGTAACGGTTTCTCCATGACCAACAGTCAACGTCCCTCCGTTAGCTCTAGCAGATTGCTTAAACTCTTCAACTTCACTCCTAGTCCACATCCTGGCATCCTCTACCGGTGGAAGTCCATCTTAAATACAAATACTATATTTAGCAATAATACTTACTTACTTAAATATAAAAAAATATTGATTATAAGGAACTGAACGCCACTTATTATATTTTAATATCAAGAGCTATAAAAGTATTATTCACCATCAATTTCTGATTCACCTTCATCTTCTCTTGATTCTTCATTATAATCACTTAGTTCTGCTTTTTCAGTTGTTTGCATTGACCTTAAAAAATTAAGATTTATAACATTTAATTGTATATGGTATGTTTTTAAAAACTATGTTATATAAGTATATATGGAATAAGTTTAATAATAATAGTCAACTTGGATCAACAACATACTTATCTTCGAGATTTTCAGTATCATTTGAGTTACAATCCTTTTTTACTTCAGTATTTTCCTTCTCAACATCTTCTCCACAATTTATATTAGAATTAGCTAAACGTTTATCAACAGCCAACTGCTGTATGTATTGTTGATAGTGTTGGTCTTGCAGCTGACGTATGAGTACTGCTTGTTGATCAAACTGTCCAGGAAATTGCTGTTGAGCATATTGTAGGAACTGATCATAGGATTGTGCATTAAGAGCATCCTTTATCCTTTGCCTGAAAGTACATTAAAAATTTATTTTACAAATGAATTTAAATTGTTATATATATTCTCAAATTAATGCATTAAGTTAAGGTTAGAATTATTTCTTAAAAATGATGAATATAAGATTCCATTCAATTTACACTTGCTGCTCTTCTGTAAGTTTTATTCTTTGCTGCTTTTGTTCTTCAAGAATTATCCTATTTTCAAGCTCAACATGGCTCTTTTCCTCCTGTTTTTTCTTTAGCCTGTAAGAAATTATTCATTTGTTATCATTTTTTACTATAATATGAAATCATTTGAAAGTAAAATATTAAAAAATATAAGTTAACATACTCTTTTTGTGTTTTGTCTTCTAGATCCTTTTGAATTGCTTCTATGCATGGCCTGAATAAGGGACATAATCTGCAATAAAACAGTTAGCTACTTTTACATAGATCAGGAGTTATTAATTTAATGTTTAACAATATGATCAATAAACCTTAATCTTTACTACACATATATAGAACACATAAAATTATGACTTTATTTTACTGGAATGATTTATATCATTTGTTTAAATGCTTAAAATGTAATCAAATTTAGTATTCAGACATATTGAAAAGGAAATTATGGAACCAATAATAGATAAATTAAATATTTTCAATTTTATTTCATCATCACCCACAAGACCCAAGTGAAACACCTTAGCTGTACAAATTAATAACCCCCACCCACAGGGGAGTCTGAGCAATACATTAAGCCAGATTGAAACTTTAAAAATCTTACCCTACCTATCTAATGTATGCACAAATCCAGCCATAGCTTGTATTTGCGACATTTGTCCCAGAGCTTGCCAAGCAGCCCTCCTGTCACGCCCAATGACATCTAATACTCCTAATGGTGGTGCTGAATTCACATCCAATGGCCCATGAACTGTTTGTTGACTGTATGCAACCAATTTTAACCTGTCCTCATAGCTTAAGTGTATGGCTTTGCCTTCTTTATCTGAAAAAGGAAATTATTATTTTAATTTCTTCCAAGCATTATATACATATCAATATCGATTAAGGACTGCATGTAAAGCATAGGATATAAGAAAATATAATTAGCATTTCACTCACGCACACTTTACCTTTATAAAATGCCAAGCCGTGTTTGTAAACTTCTCGCAACGGGAGACCCCATCTTCGTTCTTCACTCTCGATTATTCCTTGATCAGTTTCCAGGGTAATTTTCTCCGCATGCACCCTCATATTATATGCGATATAGACGTATTACTTGTTAAACTGTTCTAGTAGCTTGATAGTTTGAATTGGTGTTCAATTTATCATATCTTGTTGTTGGTGATCACAACAATTCATACGAAATTATTTGCTAATATTCAGAGAATTCGTATAATCAAAAAACTTATCGTGACGTTTTCGGAATTTGACAGTTGTCTGACAGCTGACGCTATGTACATTGTACCTATGTTTACGCATTTACACGCTCGCGTTCAAAACGACATTCAACGGGCACGAGCACGAGCCTGTGAACGGGCGTTCGCCTGTTTGAATGTGCCCGTGCTCGTGCTTGCCGTGAACCCGACGAGTGTCGGATTTTATGGCACATTTCAGTGCTTGTGTCCGATTGCCTGTAAACATAATACACACTGTCGTGTTATCTTTAAAGTTTAAATCATTTGAAAAGACTAGTTTTCTTTTTACTAATTACTATATCACAATATTTTTGGAATGTAAAAAACATATTTTTTACAGGGAAGGGATGAGAAAATGGGATAAAGAAAAAAATTGCTATGTTTTATTCAGAGTTTTATTAAATTATATTGTGAACAGCGGCCATAGAAACATCACCGTCTGTTTCAGTATCACCATTACATTTTGTAATTATTCTGGACTCTGGTTACAGTCAGTTTTTTGTTTCTATTTCAGTTAGATTGAGAATTATGGTAACTAATTTGAGGGAAAGGTAACTGTTATAAACGTAACTTTATGAAAAAAAAATATGATAAAATTATAAATTTAAAAATTTAAGGAAGCAAAATATCCCTGAAAATACCCCTAAAAAATCCCATCTCATTTATTTACCCCCTAAATCTGGGGGGTAAACCCCTAAGTTGGGAACACTGCCGACCTGTCAAATTTAGTTTTTAATTTCTTTTTTTTTTTTTTTTTTTTCGAGGACACTACAGTCTAGACTTCGATACATGCATTTACATAGGTAGGCTATGTAGTATGTGGGTAGGTATATTGTTTTAGTATCATCTACATCTACACTACCGACCGATTTTAATAATTCTTTTTTCATTAGAACGCTACATTATCACTGAGTAACATAGGCTTTATTTATACTTTGCATCCCGGTGTTGTTCCGGGAACGGGACCAATGCGGGTAAAACCGCGGGGCACTGCTAGTTTTACATATTTTATAGAATACTTTTATCCCCAGAAACTCGTGATATAGAATGCAAACATTAGTGTTAGAAAAACTTTACAAAAACCTCAATATTAACTTTTGAATTTGTTTTGATAAAAAAGTATTCTCATTTAATTGATTTACACTAATATTATAAAGGCGAAAGCTTGTGATGTGTTTGTTACTTCTTCAAGTCACACATACACTATATTTGTCTGTGGAATATAATACACAATTTATTATTACTAATGAATTGCATGTAATGCCATGGGGCTGTAATTCAGTAAGCCTTTTCTTTTGACAAATTCCTGGTTAGGTTTTCATGACTGACAATAAAGGGAATCTATATAAAAAGAAAGGTAATTGTTATTATATAATTACTTTATTTCTTTATAAATTAGCTCAATTGAACCTGAATACAAAAATGGAGATCCTTTTGTCACATTGAATTATAACAGTAAACTTAATTACCTATAACATTCTGCTGTCAAAATGAGAATATTCATCTTCAAAGAACATTTTCTTCCTATTTTATGTCGCATTAATTGATGCATAATAGGGTTTAAACCTTTTGAAGCAAAATTGTTTAAATTATTTACTTAAATCTCATTTAAAACTTATGATGTATTTTCAGTACTTGTTGGAACTTCCATTGATATTTCATTCTTTTGTATTTCTTGAGTTTCTTCTGAAGGCTTCTCTGGTATTTCCTCTTTTGCTTTACTGTCATCAACTGGTGCTTGTGGAAGCTCAGAGCTGACATCTGTTATTGAATAATTTTCTGACTCAATTGTTACACTTGGTTCAGCTGTAACTTCTATAGGTTTATTTTCATTTTCTTTTATTTCACTATCGTTATTTAGTTCATGTTTTTCAGTGGCAATTTCAATTTGAGCATTCGGTGAACTACTGTTTCCATCCACATTATCACTTGATGATGAGCTTTCTTCACTTGAAGATGATGCTTCAGATATATTTTTAGGTTCATTGTCATCTTTAATGCTTGCATCTGAACTACTTTCATCGGTAGACTTTTCATCTATTACTGTACTCACAACTATTGGATCTTTTTTTTCTACACTTAGGACTATGTTTTCCGTAGATTGGGCTTGTTCTTGTAACTTTTGTTCAGTCAATTCAGCATTATCTACTTTGATATCTGGAATAATTAACGATCTTGGTGCACAAAGCTCACTTTCTTTCATGTCTTCATCTATTTTTTGTTCATGACTTTTTTCACCAACTATGACAGTATTATTTTCCTTCTCCGTAGTTGTTGGACTAGGAGTTTCTGTTTCTGAAGGCTTATCTTCTTGGGATTGTGGTTCAGTAGATTCAACAACATTTAATTCTGGTGGTGTGACTGATTCATACTCTGTGGGTTTCTTGTCATGTCCAACTGATTCATTTTGCTTAGCTTGCAGTCTCGCTTCGATGTCATCTACAGTAATGTGAGCATCCGATGAACTCGGTTGAGGTTCTGGTTCATTGTGTGATTCTCCAGTCTCTTTCCATGATATGTCTTCCATTTCAACATCTACATTATATTCCGAATTATTGTCAGAACCATTCACCATAGGTTCCATTGGCTCACCATTTTCCGGTTCCTGGTGCCGTTGAGAACCTGGCTCTCTAGTACTTACGACTAAGATATTTTTCTCTATTGCTCGCATAAACTTATCAACTCGATTATACTGTTTTCGGGGACATGTTAAAAGTTCACAAATTCTTTGAACTGTAAAGGGAGCCGATGAGAATGAGTCAAGACGTTCTATCAGACTATTTTTCATAATATCATAGTTAAAAGGGTCTACATTAGGGCATGGCGGAATGTCTACGCTTGGCGTCGATTCATGAAAATCTGTTATTACATTCAAAAGCTTTTCTTTGAATAAACTTTTTACAAGGGACCACTGATAAACGGGATCTCCGGTGCGAGCTACATACATCAAATAGTCGTTCAACTCTTGAGGTATTATTTTTGGTTTACGCTTAGAAAAGTCTTCCAAGAATTGAAACACTTCTTCTGCATTTTCCATTTCTTCGGAAATAAATCAACTTTTTATCAAATTTTAATGTTTTTTATAGTTAATAAATATACTAATTACTAACAAAGCGACACCGTGCTAGCAAAAATTATGATTTATAAATTATAACAAACGTCATAAATTACAGATGCTAACATTTTACACAGGTAATAAGAATAGACAGTTCAAATACAGATTAAGCATATGAAGTGGCATAGACAAATTTTCATTGTTTAGGCACTTTGGCTAGTTATCTAATATCTATGACTGCTACTCAACATCCTTTTAGTTTTAAATAAATTTTAAAGTTATAATATTAAAATATAGACAGGATTTATTTTGTAGCTACATGTTACAAAAGTTTGATGGCTGTCTATAAAACTCAATTATTTTGCAAAACTACAAGTCCCATAGGTATTGGTTACCTTCCTATATCACTATTGCTTTCTTAGACATAAGTATTTAATACAGTTTCACAAAGGGCGGCAATGCATTCTAGGTCTTCTGATCATTCAAATCATTTTAAATCGTGTGAAATTTTTACAAAGCTGCTCAGCATTTAAAAATTAATGCATATAAAAAAATCAATTAAACTATAACTAAGACAGAAAAGTATATATATGAATGATTCAAATATATTTACTGTATATTTAAGCTTCAGAATACTTGATTATTTAATTTCTTTCCGTAATTTAGGGCAAAAATCAATGAATTTGAGAATAGACAAAAAGTCATAGACTCAGGTCAGCTGACACAAATTTTATCATTGGTCTTGTGATAAGTTGTGATCCTCCGCCATTCTCGGGTCGTCTTTTCCATCTTTCTTGTCCCGTGAGTTGATTTAAATATTATTTCCTCTTAATAATTTTAAGTTTACTCTATTTTTTATTTGTGCTTGTGTTGATTGTGAGTATACGCTTTTATTGGTTAACGGTAAGCTTTTGCTTGGATTGCAGCAGAGTACGCCTTTTATTGTAATTCCAATTAGATTGGTTAATATTCCATTTATTAATCATGTAATTTACTAAGATAAAGAACTTATGGGTTCAGTTTTGAATAATGTCCTGTAAGCTCATTGGTAAACGAAATATAAGTTTTTCGTATGATCTAAGGATCATGTGATGACTTGGTTTCCAAAATAATATAATTTTGGATTCCTTCTTCAACCTGAATTTATTCCTTCTACGCTTCAAAGTTACGTTTTCCCTACTAAAATTTCATTGCATTTAATTTGTTTTAAACCATCAATGAAATAGTTTGTATATAATAATTTATTTAATGTTTGTTATAGTTTAGAATTTATTATAAATTGTTGATATATTGGCTTAAAAGGTAACTTATTCCAGTTGTGTGTATTCTTTTTATATAAAATAAATATGTAAGTAGGTATTTCATGTGACTAAAATGTCATTTGTAATGTACTCATAACACTGCTATCATCATTTTGATTCTCCGTAAAGCAAGAATCTCTGTTTAATGAATCCTTTAAATGTATGAACACTTGGGTTTATAAAATCACATGTTATAGAGCATAAGAATTCTGGAGTAAATAAGGTAGGGCTTATTTTCAATGTCGATTCTGAATCATCCAAAAGGAATCTATATCGTAGGTTTGTCACACTATAAAGGTACTGAAGAAACCAATAATGTTATTATTAATTCAAAACCATATTATTTGGTAATTGGCTGTATAGTAATCTTAAAAAGAGACTAGGTATCAAGTTTTTTAGTAGGTGAAAGAACGGGACATAGCTTGTGTGTTAAAATTTATATAAATCAGCTGTTACAACCCAACATTGCATGTTTCATTTGTATTTTAATATAATTTTTATAATCTTGAATAGAAGTAAAAAATTATGTAATAAAATATTACTTTTTACAGGTACTTTGATTCATTAATAAGAGTTATCATTAAAAGAATTGCTTCTATTATAAGCTATATATGCAATCTGCTTCATCATAAAAAATAATGAAATTTATTCACACTGAATACTAAGATAATTAAGATTATTCTGGTAAAAAACAGGGTTATCAATTGTAGTGATTGATAAAATTGATTTTAGGGTTTGTTATAAAATCCACTTGGAAATTTCTAAATACATCAATTCTAAATTGACATTGATGGATAAAGATATGAGTGGCAGGCTGATAAATGATCTGTCAGAATAAATTCAATTTTGACTAGAAAGAAGTCTTACAGGATTTAAAAGTATAGTTTAATTGATAATATAAATACTTTTTGTTTAAATTTTTGCTTACAACCAATGATCATAACTACTAGAATTAATTAGGGTTGTTGTATTAAGTAGGGGAAAATAGGGTTGGATCAACGAAGCATACTACTTTAGATGATAATCATTACTAATTAGAAAAACTGGTCCTCTCAGAAATAAAAATTCAATTTTTTTCCATTTACAAATGAACAACCTATCATGTGTTACAACACAGGTTGTTCATTGGTTAATTTATTTTATCTGATTAAAATTGTTCTATTTATTTGATTTTGTACTTTGTTAAAGGAGTATCTGTGTTTATTTTCAGATATAAAAATATATTATAAATATATTCAACATGGCGTCAAAGGGCGCTTTGAAGACGATCGCCAATGAGGAGAATGAGGAGCGTTTTGGCTTCGTATTTGCTGTATCTGGACCCGGTAAGACATCAAATATAATTCTAAATAAAATAAATAATAAAAAGTTACAAATTGAAATAAATAAGAAAGAGTATCTTTAAAAATATATAATATATGATCATGATACATCCTAACATTATACCTCTACCTTTTTTAGTCGTAACGGCGGAAAAAATGTCCGGATCGGCTATGTACGAGCTGGTGCGTGTCGGTTACAATGAACTGGTAGGAGAGATCATTCGTTTGGAAGGTGACATGGCCACCATTCAGGTAAATATTACTTAAGAGTTTTTTAAATAAAAAAATTGCTTCCTTCTTACATTGATATATTGATTTAAAACAACGTCATAAGATAACAATATTTTGCCAGACAGACATTTCTAATAAATTTAACACCCTCTTTTGATTAGGTATACGAAGAAACATCAGGCGTAACTGTCGGTGACCCCGTACTCCGTACAGGCAAGCCCCTGTCTGTGGAACTCGGACCTGGTATCCTCGGCTCCATCTTTGACGGTATCCAGCGTCCCCTGAAGGACATCAATGATCTCACACAGTCAATTTACATCCCCAAGGGTGTGAACATTCCCTGCTTGGCTCGTGACATTGAGTGGGATTTCAGCCCATTGACTGTTAAGGTGGGTTTGGTTTATAATATGAACATAGTTAAATGTATATGTAACTTTTTACTGCCTTTAAAACTAGACAAATAGATACAAGATTTCACATTACAATTTCTGATATCAGGTTGGCTCCCACATCACCGGAGGAGACTTGTACGGTATCGTACACGAAAACACCCTGGTAAAGCACAGGATGTTGATCCCTCCTAAGGCCAAGGGTACAGTCACCTATATTGCACCTGCTGGAAACTACAAAGTGACCGTAAGTACACACTTGTGTAAGCCATCACATTACCCAATATAACATAACCCGTCGTAAACATGAACCATTAGTTTTATCTATTATATAAAAATCAATCGCACAATGTGTTGGTAAGCGCTTATCTCGATAACAGCTGAACCGATTTACATAATTCTTTTTTTAAAATATTCCTGAATGAACGAGGATGGTTTTTAAGCAAAAGAATTGTAGGTGTAGGGTATAAGCGTGAACGAAGAGGCGTTGGGCCGGCTAGTGGTTAATAAAATTAAAGAAAAAGTATACTAAGGCTCTCGAAAATAGCAGTGTTTTTGAGAGTAGAACGGAAGTGACGTGAAATTTATTAAATGATCGCGAGACAGCAACGCGAACATAGGTTTGACTCGAAGTCGTTTCATATTTCGTTCATGTGGGAATGAGACAGAAAGATAACGATGACGTAACTTGTGTTTTGAATAAAATTGACATTTTAAAATACTATATTTTGCTATTTAATTGTATTAAATTTAATTAATACTTATGTAGGTACATTCTTGTTGATATAAAGATTCCAAAAAATTAACTTTTGTTCATTTTGAAGCGATTTATTAGCATACCTGCTTTATATTTTTATAGTAGACAAATAATAATTGTTAATAAAAAATGTTATAGGATGTCGTGCTAGAAACCGAGTTCGACGGTGAGAAGGCCCAATACACTATGTTGCAAGTATGGCCAGTGCGTCAGCCCCGTCCGGTCACTGAGAAGCTGCCGGCCAACCACCCCCTGCTAACTGGTCAGCGTGTCTTGGATTCTCTGTTCCCGTATGTTTTTATATCTACTATTTTTGAATGTTTCAAATGATTAATTTAATTAGCAATAACATAAATTTTAGAAATATTTTTTTATTAAAGTAGAGAACAGTAAAATTGATAGTTATGCATATAAAACATGTACGATATTTATTTTATTCAGACAGAGAGACAGAGAGAGAGAGAGAGAGAAATAGAACAATATAATAATACAAGAACCATATAGTTCAATTCGAGGCTAATCCTTTTTTTGGAGGCATTGCATAACCAAATTTTGTATATAAAATTTCTATGACTGAAAAACATTAATATAATAACATTCTTCTTACTTTGCAGTTGTGTACAAGGTGGTACCACCGCCATCCCCGGAGCTTTCGGTTGCGGCAAAACTGTCATCTCGCAAGCCCTGTCCAAGTACTCAAACTCTGACGTCATCATCTACGTAGGATGCGGAGAGCGTGGTAAGCATCTATAAGTAACTAATTTATATGAAACCAGACAGCTTATTTTTAGCATATCTAATTATCTATATATTAAAAAAAAACTTAAATTATAACTAATATTATACTATTTTGGTTGCAAAAAACTACATTAACGTATATTATCCAGGTAACGAGATGTCTGAAGTACTCCGGGACTTCCCCGAGCTTAACGTTGAAATCGACGGTCACACTGAATCTATCATGAAACGTACCGCCCTCGTCGCCAACACCTCCAACATGCCTGTCGCTGCCCGTGAGGCTTCTATCTACACCGGTAAGAATTTTCTAAGGTTTTTATTATAGCCAGCACTTAATACGTTAAAATAATAAAAAAATATTAGTAAAGTTAGTATCTCGTATTTTGAATCTGTTGAATATCTCATAATTGGCTTGTTTTCTCATGGTATAAATTGATATATTTGCTTGGTAGAAATCACTTTTAAGGTATGAGGCCGCCAGTGTAACGTACTTTATTTTCTAATATTAAGTTTGTCTTTTTTAAATAAATAAATTTAAGTTTAAGTTCCATAATGTTTACCGTATACAATAATTAAAAATGAGGATGTAAATTATATATGTTATGGCCCGGGTAAAAGCCTGTCCTGCTCTCCTAAGTGTTTTCTATTTATAATAAATAACGTAATATTATATAAAAGTATATGTTGACAGGTATCACCCTCTCGGAGTACTTCCGTGACATGGGTTACAACGTGTCCATGATGGCTGACTCCACCTCCCGTTGGGCCGAGGCCCTGCGTGAGATCTCGGGTCGTCTGGCCGAGATGCCGGCCGACTCGGGCTACCCGGCCTACCTGGGCGCGCGGCTCGCCTCCTTCTACGAGCGAGCCGGTCGCGTCAAGTGTCTAGGAAACCCGGACAGGGAAGGTGAGTTACAGTCACGTTGGCAAGTTAACGTTTACGTTAACGTGGACGTGAACGTGAACTTGAAAGTTAACGTTAGCGTGAAAGTGAACTTGAACGATAACATAAACAATAACTTTAAAGTTGACTCAAATTCATATTCATGTTTAAATTCAAGTTGACTTTCACATTCAGTTTAATTTCGCTTTAGGGTCCACGTTAGAATGTATATATATATATATATGTTGGGTTTATTAGTCGCCCAAAAAAAATTACGTGACAACGAATTTCAATCCAATTCAACACTGATATTTTGTAACAATAATATGGTTATTATTACCCATTAACATATATTATTAATTTATACTACAAGATGGTATTGCTATCATCAAAACTATGCAAATATACATGAAAATTAACACGAACATAATCTTCAGGTTCCGTATCCATCGTCGGTGCCGTATCACCCCCTGGTGGTGACTTCTCCGACCCTGTAACTGCAGCTACTCTGGGTATTGTACAAGTGTTCTGGGGTTTGGACAAGAAACTCGCCCAAAGAAAGCACTTCCCCTCCATCAACTGGCTTATCTCTTACAGGTGAGTTATGTTATTTTATACATAGAAAATAATACAATTAATTTGTATGTATAGTACGCGTCACGAATCTTTAGCGCTGAACGAAACCTGCGCAAAAGTCAAAAATAAGGTATCGAGGTAGCGGTGCGGCGCGCGGCGCGCGTGATCGTCGGGTGCGCGAGCGTTGATTGGTTGTCCCAGTCGTGTTGTCTTTCTCGCACCAATACGTGAATTACGAGCGCGATTCTACCGATGCGCAGCTATTCATAAATGACGCGCACTGTACTATAGTTAGTTGATAAGAAAATTAGAACTCAATGATAAGAGCTTGTTGGGAAATGGGATATATGGGAGATATGTCCAAGACGAAATATGAAATCTAACTCTAATTAAATTGATGTATATAGATTATATAAGCAAAAAGATTTCACAACTGAGTTCTTCATAAAATAATACCAGTATAACTAACAATGTAATTATAATTGTACATATAAATGAACCTACTGGATACCTGGAAGTAAATATGATTCTTTATTGTACTTTATATTTTTTTTCTTATACTTATTCTTATTATTTTAACCACAGCAAGTACATGCGTGCGCTAGATGACTTCTATGACAAGAACTACCCAGAATTCGTGCCACTAAGGACCAAGGTATGTTTTCTATTCTGGAATAGTGATGGTATTTATTTTGGGTATCTTAAACCGTTTACGCAGCGCAAACAAGGGAATTCCACAAAATATATAAATTTTCCCTAATTTTGAAATTTTTTTACTATAGCCTGATGATGTATAACCTAAAGCCTTTCTCGATAAATGGACTATCCAACACAAAAATAATTATTGAATTCAAAGTTCCTGAAATTGGAGCATTCACATAAACAAACTCTTCTGCTTTAATATATAAAGTAGTAGTATAGTAAGTAGTATACAGATATTTTCATAAAAGACTCTTCTAATAGGTCAAGGAGATCCTCCAAGAAGAAGAGGACTTGTCTGAAATCGTGCAGCTGGTCGGTAAGGCGTCCCTGGCCGAGACCGACAAGATCACACTTGAGGTTGCCAAGCTGCTTAAGGACGACTTCCTGCAACAGAACAGGTAATTGTTATGCTTATATTTTGAGTAATATTTAGATTTGTCCATGTCTAAGTCTTGCATTATTATATTGTAACCTTGAATTTTGACCATAACCTCTCGCCCCATAATCGCAAAACAAATTGCCTCACTAGTGCGTTTCCGGCCTTAGAAAAAAAGGGTAAAGAATAAAGATTTTGTGTTAAAAAATGTGTCTCCAGTGTTCTCAAAAATCGTTTTTATATAATGTATGTGTGTGTGTGTCACAGCTACTCGGCGTACGACCGCTTCTGCCCGTTCTACAAGACGGTGGGCATGCTCAAGAACATTATCTCGTTCTACGACATGTCGCGACACGCCGTCGAGAGCACGGCGCAGTCCGACAACAAGGTCACGTGGAACGTGATCCGCGACGCCATGGGGCCCGTGCTCTACCAGCTCTCCTCCATGAAGTTCAAGGTGCGCCCTCACTCTCTCTCCCTCTCTCTCCCTCTCTCTACATCACTCACACGCTCACTCACTCACATACTCACTTGCTCATATGCTCGCTCGCTCGCTCGCTCGCTCACTCACTCACTCACTCACTCACTCACTCACTCACTCACTCACTCACTCACTCACTCACTCACTCACTCACTGACTCACTCACTCACTCACTCACTCAATATACTCCAAGTAGATTCAAAAGGTGGGGGCTTTATTAGACCTGCAACTATATTGAACTATGACTTATGGTCGCATATAAAAGAGAAGAAAGGGATTTGTAATGGAGTCTGTGGTGTTAAAACAGAGTGTTGTTTAATAAGATATGTCAACATTTTTTTTATTTTTTTATTTTGGATAATTTTATTATTATGAATAATTACAATTAAATAATACTGCTTCTCCATATAAAGTTGCAGGCAAACATTGTGGGCTCGTATTTAATATCTTACTTAAATTCTTGGTATACTTTTCGCAGGACCCAGTTAAGGATGGTGAAGCCAAGATCAAGGCCGACTTCGACCAGCTCCTCGAAGACATGTCCGCTGCGTTCCGCAACCTCGAAGATTAAGCGCCATAACTATTTCAGAGACGTCGATATCGATACGTCGAGAGTCGATATCCCACCACCAGCGTGACGTCATGAAATAATCCCCTTCTAAATTCCCTTATTCCATTTAAAGTTGAATTTTGATAGTTCGTGTTCGTTCGCGATTGTAAATAATGAATCGAGATTGTCTCGACGTCTCGACGCGAAAATATAGTTGTTATTTATATTAAATATATTTATATTATACAATAACAGATTTATTTTGCCTGGTTTTTAGTGTGATTTTTTGATCGATTCGTGCATTCCACGTTTTTATAGTTCGCTTTGACAGTTTATTCAGTATTATCGAGCAGATAAACATCTATAAATTATATCTAACTGTTTGATGTTAAGTGTTGATAGGAGAAGTTATGATAAATAAAATGTAATTATCAAAATGGTTTTTTATTTACATCCCCATTATGAAAACCTTAGGTGATCGAATGATTTACAAAATCATATATGTATAATGTGATCATATTTTATTCTTATAATATAATTTCCCTCTACGGCGAACTTGTCATGGTCACGACTATATCACTCGCCTATTATTGACGCATTATATTAAGTAAGCATTGTTCTACTATATACATATTATTATTATCTAAAACAAGAATTAATCTTAATACTATCCTGTATGTCGAAAAAAATAAACCTCCAACCGTCCTACCCTATTTTCTATTTTTTAGCGTTAAGGTTTCTATTGAGGTCCTTTCTTCCAACGAAATAACAATCAAAAAATATATAAACACTACGTTATTTATATTTTTTTCAACGGCCAGTCTTCTTTCATGACAGTTAATTTCTCCAATGCGATTGTTTTATTCTGACAGCCAGAGAAAACGATTACGATCTTTTATAAACGATTTACTTAATTGCTTTTGTAATTTACCTGGACATACAATAATATCAAAATGTTGGATGAGCCTAATATGAGCGATGCTGGTCTCCTTATAAGCGTGGAAGACCTAATTAATCAAGCCATGGGACCTCAACATGTAAGTTATTTATTTATATAGCTTCATATAGTTTCAGAAGTGCATGCTTAACTGATATTAGTTAATTTATATGACCATAAAAAATATAAATAAAGATAAATTAATTATTCTTTTCAAACAATGCATAAGTAGAATTTCTAAGTCTTATTTTCTTTGTTAGTTGAACGTGATTAACTTCAAAGTCATGCAAATGGTACTGCACATACTTGCTCGCCAGCAACGCCTTTTAGAACAACGCGTTGAAATTAGGATAACCGATATAGCACCTCCTAAACATAAACTCAAGAAGGAGAAACCTAAAGAAGAATCTGACAGTTCAGTATCTACCCCAAAAGCAAGTCCTAAGACGAGCCCGCGATCTCCAAAACGTCGAGTAGATATTAAAGAGGAACGTGAACCAAAAAAAGATAAAGCGGTTACAGAAAAACAAAAGCAAGAAAAAGAGAAAGAAAAGTCAGAAAAACTTGCTCAGAAGGAAAAAGAAAGGGAAGAGAGGGAACGAGACAGGGCTGAGAGGGAGCGAGACAGGGCTGAGAGGGCTGCCTTAAAAGAAAAGCAGAAGGGTGAAAAACTATCTCAAAAAGAACAAGAGAAACTGGATAGGCTTGAGCGAAAAGAAAAGGAAAAAGCCCAAAAAGAACAAGAGAAAGCTGAAAAGCTTTCGCAAAAGGAAAAAGATAAGGCAGATAAATTGGCACAAAAAGAACAAGAAAAATCTGAAAAGCTCAGTCAAAAGGAAAAGGAAAAAGCTGAAAAATTATCTCAGAAAGAACAGGAAAAGGCAGATAAGCTTTCTCAAAAAGAAAAAGAAAAAGCTCAAAAATTATCTGAAAAGGAACAAGAAAAGGCAGACAAAATGAGTAAAAAAGAACAGGAAAAAGCAGAAAAAATGACTAAAAAAGAACAAGAAAAGGCAGAAAAAATGAGTAAAAAAGAAGAAGAAAAAGCAGGAAAAATGAGTCAAAAAGAACAAGAAAAGGCTCAAAAACAAGCTCAAAAGGAACAGGAAAAGACAGAAAAGTTATCGCAAAAAGAAAGAGAAAAGGCTGAAAAGCTGGCGCAAAAGGATCAGGAAAAAGCAGACAAGCAAAGCCAGAAGGAAAAAGAAAGAGCTGAAAAGTTAGCACAAAAGGAGAAAGAACAGCAAGAGAGGGCCACTTTAAAAGCAAAAGAAAAAGCTGAAAAATCACCCAGAGAAAAGGTAATACTTTGTATTTTTTACTAATATAATATATTTTAATTACCTATTCCATTCCATTCTTTAAAGTGATGGATCAATTCTAAAAGCTTCATGTGCAATGTGACTAGGCACTTACCTGAATTACCCAATCTAAATACCTATTAAAGCTTCATTATCCTATATCCTATATATTCATTACCTATTAAAACATTTCAGCCAAAACGTTCGTCTGAAGCGAGCATTGCAATTACAGGTAAAAATGCATGTTCTTGTTAAATACTTAGATTTTTTCGTCTTATTAATGATGTTTTAATTTTAGAGGAAAGGCGTGGCAAAGAAAAGATACTCGTTGGTAAGTAAAGTTGTATTTTATAAATTGGATATAACAATAATTAAAAAATATTCATACTTATAAAAGAAAAAATATAAAAGTTGTTTTACCTCTAAACTAACCTTTAAAATACCCAGTGTACTAACACTGGGTATTATAGTAAATATGTTTTTTTTCAGTTGAGAAAGGGCCCACAACCCGTGCAGGTAATTTTGTAACTATTAATGCGCAAAAGAGTACCTAATTTTAAAATTCATAACATCTGTAAGTATAAAGAAATATAAATATAAAATAAGAATTTAAAATTTATTCAATAATTATTCAATTAAACTTTTAAACAGAAGAAAGCTTTAAAACAGAAATATAGAATTTTAAAATATGAAATTACTACTGCGTTAATCGGATTATATTTTAACAAAGTTTACTCATCCAGAGTCTTTCTCTCGTGGAGGAAGCATCGAAGTGGTGACTTTATCCCAGTTTGCGCTTCTCGAGGCCACTGTCAAAGAGCTAAAAGACTCGGTAGCACCTCCCATGCCGCTTAAAATGCCCGACAACGCGCAACTCAGAAGTGATCTTGCTAGAGGAAGTGCCTCCTTACAAGACACCATGCAGGCAATGCAGGTCCGGTATTTCTTATTTTTGTTAGCTTACAACAAGTTGAAATCTATTACGTTTTGAGTAGTGAGTAAATTTACTATAGTGTTCTTCGGTAACCAAATTTACCTTCTTATCCTTAAATTTACTTTATAACATTCTAAGCAAACAGGAGTTGCAAGTAGCCCGTACTTACAGCATACCCGCTTATACAATTTAAACCTAAATATACCTAATTCTGGATAACAGTTGAATAGCGGCGTTTAGTATAAAGACTTGACCGTTAATTTAGCGACCAATTAAGCTATTTGGCGACAATATAGTTACTATTGTTTTCAGGTGGACGCCCGTGTCCAAGCGGCAGAACACGCCATATCCCGAATGACTGGCTTGCTTCTCGCGATCGCGGGCGCCGGCCCTGACGACTTGGAGGAGTTGTTGGAAGAAGTTGAAATGAAGCAGAAGGCTGACGCTGAACGTGAAGCCGTGAGTGTTTACTAGTGCCTACTTCATAGTCTTGTGAAGGGATTTTTTTCGACATTAATTGTTCTTTATTGAACTAAACAGCGTTCTGCATTTACATATTGTAATATAGTACTACCGGTTTCGCTCACATATATTATGCATGTATTATACTATATAAACCTTCTTATCTATCTATTAAAAAAAACCGCATGAGAATCGGTTGCGTAGTTTTAAAGATATATTTATTTTATACTATGTAGTGATACTTATAATATTTTGTGTATATTTGCTATAGGCGCTGAAATCTCGTCCATCATCAGCACGGAAGTCAGTGGCAATATCACCGTCGGCTAAATTAACAGAGTCCTTAGGCGACGGACGTTTTCTGTCTCGTATGTCTACTATGATCACTCCGAAGCCTTCTATGTCCTTAATGCGACCGAAAACCTCTGCCCATTCTTTGGAGGCCGGAGTTACTCACGATGAATTGGAGTAAGACACTTCTAGTATTTCACCGTTATCTTTCCTTGTCTAGAGTCGTAGCTAATCGTTGAATCGTTAATCGTAGCTAGTCGTGTCAATAACATTACTTACGTAATAATTTACCTAATAGTTTTGTCTCTTTATTTTTTTATACATGCTAATATATATCGCATTCATTTGTTGCCAGTGATTCCATCGGTGAATTAAGGGAAATCTTAATAAAAAATATAAATGCTATGACGACAAAAGCGTCGGCGTCCGCCGACAACGCACTACTAACTATCAAAGGCGTTTGTAAGTTATTTTTAATCTTACTATTAGACACTAATATTTACAATGTTGACGTGACAATGTCTTATAATTCGATGGAGCTGGCTGCACGCACGAAAAAACATGACTCATGTGGCGTTACCTTGCTCTGAGGCGTTCCATTTAAGGTTTGAAGTGCAAGCGAGAGCGCGGACCGAGTGACAAAAACAATCGGCAGTATTTTCTTATGACGTTGTCTCGTTCAACTATCCGTCAGTACGCCGACTTTTTTTTATTAATTTTTTTTTTAAGACACTTTATTGTACATAAAGAAAAACAATAACAGCATACAGATACAAAGAAAACTTAAATTGTTATACACAAAAGGCGACCTTATTGCTACATAGCAATCTCTGCCAGGCAACCTGAGACTTTACCGACAACTGTTTTTTTGTTGATTTAATTGGGCTTTAGCTTAATGTTCTCAAGTAAGAATGTTTGATTTTCAGCTGATAAATTAGAAGTAGCGCTTTCGTTGGATGCTCGAATTGCTGCACTTCACTCGTTAGCAACAGACTATGCGGAACAATTGAATGGGTTTGATGCAGGACTTACAACACAAGTATATAAATCTTAATATCTAGAAATAATATTAAAAAAAAAATTTCACTAAGTTTGTTTAGAATGCTAAACAACCGCCAGTGCAAAATGTTAACTATTTGAATGTATTTATTTTGTTTTTCAGATGCAAAGCTTTAATGAGCAAATGGTCCTAATGCGAGGTGATCTCAAGAGCGGCTTAGCGTTGCTCGAAAGTGTCAATAATAATGCTGAAACTGCAGGTACGTGAGATTTAAAATTTCATACCACGAAATAATATTGTCCTTAACTTGCAAATAACTAATGTAACCCTTATAATTTTGCTTTAGCGGTGACTGAATTGACGAGTCGATATCAAGATCTAGTAATTGAATTGGATTCTACCTTGCACGCCCATACCTCACTGGCCAAATTTCAAACTCAACTTGCCGACGAGTTACGTGTTAGTATTATTTATTATCAGGTATATAGGTATTTAACGCACTGGCTAAAGATGATAAATATATCTATTAATTGTAATTGTAATAAATATGTTACCTGGTAACATAGAGTTGATTTAATGTGGCTCATACATGTCCTTGTGTTAAGTTCGTTGTTTGTCGAAATAACCGTGACTTAGTTTACTTTGTGATTTTCATATAAAATTATTTCAGAGCCTAGCGGAATGCGTTGAAATGTTACGTGAACAAAAGGCTGATAGAGATGAAGTTATAGATGGTCTTAGGGACAAGGTGAGATCATAAAAGAGCTTGTTTAATCAATTATTCTATTAAAAATAACAACCAATTTTAATGGAATTGAAAATACATACTTTATCTAAATACGGTGAATTTTAATCGAAATTTACTTTGAAAAGGAATTTAAGAGAATAACAGATAAGAATTTTCAATTTTTTATTCGTACATTTTCATGATTTTTCTGTGTTTTTTTGTTATAAGGTGTAATATTATAATTATAGTTAAGTCATTAAATGTGCACTTAAATTGACATTAAATAGTCAAAACTAATCTAAATCATACGTGTAATATGTAGGCGGACAGTTCTCGCCTGGCGGGCTTGCTGACAGAAATTGAGTTTGCCATGGCCCGGAGTGATCTAGAGAGAAGACTTGCCGTATGCCACGACAAGTTCCATCGCCAGGACGGTGTGTGGATGGTTAGTTTGTATTTTCATAGCATTCCATAGAGCTGAGGCTTATTGATGAGGCCCAACACATGAGAGCTATAATTGCTTATATTTTACTAACCGTATTCCATAGTTTTGCCCGTGTAAAATCAGATGAAATTTTTTTTTCAAGATTTTTGTCATATCATACGATGTAAATTATTATAATTTTAGGTTATATGAAGGAATAGAATTTTTTATCAATTAATAATAATATTTTCTCACTAATATTTTCCTCACAGACGGCTATAAAAGACCTAAAAAAGATCACAGACGGCAAGGCGGAGATTATAGAACTGCTGTCGGCAAGAGATGAGTTGCAGAAAGAGTTGCAAATATTACACGAACGGTTGCAAGTCTTGGCGGCTGCGCTTGGCGAACCGAACGTGAGATTTTTCATTAAATTTGCTAAATATTGTTAATATGTTATTTTGTCATCTAGAGCAATCTCAAGAGCTCTTCTTCATCATTTATCTTTGGTTGTTTGAACTACTTTGATGTTCGTCATTGTTCTTTTGTTTTCTCTCGCTTTATAATCCTCAATTTTTTTCGAGTACCTAACTACAAGGTTACCATTTGATAAGTAATATTTAATTTGTGTAGGTTGGTATATTAGTTTACTAGCTGTTGCCCGCGACTCCGTCCGCGTGGACTTTCATATAAACTTTAACTTCCCCTTTCTCCCCCTTATAACCGTTTTTTTTAGTTAAAAAGTAGCCTATGTTTTATCTCAGGCTCTAGACC
>DWAJ01001520.1:0-21853 GCA_018238005.1 Eurema mandarina | reverse complement strand
TTTGTATTTAATTTATTATAATATCGACATACACCAGCCTGTAGTCGGACGTCTATCCAACGCAAACTATCCTTAAAAAATCCTCTTTTTAATATTGACATTAAATTAATATAATATCAAACAAGCAAAGTCGCTATTATCAATGAGTTAAGTTTCGATTCATCTATAGCAGTGGTTCTTAACCGGTGGTCCCTGGAAGCATCCCAAGTCGTCAGCAAAGCAAACACAAATAAAAAAAAATATAAGAAGCAACAATTTAAAAATTAGTAAAGAGTAAGCAATCACAAAAATCTATTAACATCTATAAATATGAATAATGTGCATTTACAATAAATAATAAATAAAAAATATTTTGAATAATTTTATGCATTTTTTATAGATACATAGAACGAGCGTTTATTTATTGACACTCAGATAATGTAGGTATACTTATAGAGCAAATAGGTGGTCCGTGAAAAAAGAGAAATTTTAACAAATTGTCCCTCATGTCTAGAAGGTTAAGAACCACTGATCTATAGTGTAGTGTAAACAGTAAAGTCGTATTTGTTTGCACCCGAGGTTCGTCAAATAATACAGAAGTAAGTTACGTAAGACGCGATTATCGGCTTTCTAACTCGTGTCATAATCCAATGTTTTAAATTATTTGTGCTAATAGATTTTAAGGCACGTTTATCGCCATTAATCATTTCGTAAGAGTAGATAATCATTATAAATGTAGTTTTAGGTACTGAGATTTGTGTGGACAAATAATAAAAATGAATATCTTATTCTTAACAATATTGTCTTTAATAATATTTATAGATAGATATAGTTTGTACATTGGATTTTTTTTATCTCTAAATTTACTGAGTTGAATCAAAAAATGCTTTTACTAATGCATAGTTTGTAATGGTTCTCTTTAATAGCACTAGTATCAAATATTTTACGCCGAAAAACATTATAGTTAATTTAACAGAGAACAAATTATTCTTATAACGAAACAACCATCTAGTTTAACTTTTCCTTTATCCAAAAACTGCATTTAAAAATTATTTTTAATTTTAATAATTAATAATTTCACTAAAAACATTGAATATAATTAAGCCAATTTTACTCAATTTTAATAATTATTAAATCACACAATTATAACATTAACCATTCCATTTTACAATACAAATTTTCGCAATACAAAAACAAGCCTCAATATTTTAATAAAACACAAAAGTCCATAACAGACATAAAACACTAACTTTATACCGAGCAGTAAAAACGAAATTCACTACATAAAACATTATTATACATACTTAGCTCTAATGAGCTTAACCCGACTCGCTTAAAACCAGAACGCATTAAGCGCCACGATCCTTCATTTCAGCCTAAAACATAAATTTTATTACGCAATCCTTAAAAGCCGGCCTTTTTAATGACATTCAGCATTTATTTTTAATGACTGGCTTGAAACTTTCGTACATACCTAAAAAGTTTTTTTTTTAGTTTGAGTAAAATTAATTATCTGTATTCATCTAGGCTACTACTATATGTAGACTAGTCGAATTGAAATTAACACTTGATTCGTCATGGTATTACAAAAAAACGTAATTGAAGTCGAAAGTCAAACTATATAATATTATGTCATTAAAGAAACCAAACGACAATTAAAGTAAATTAATTACAATCGACCAATATAATTCCTTTTCAATAATGTTAATAAATATAAATTACGCGTCACGTTGCTTTTCCGCGATTGTCTTCTAACTACTGAACCGATTTTGAATTAAATTTGCACACCGTTTGCAGGTTGATCCAACTTAAAAGATAGGAGAGCTTACGTACCGGGACTACGCGGGTAAAACCGCGGGCACAGCTAGTATCATATAATATTTACCCAACTATACGTATTGCACACACGGAAACGTTTATAAAACTCTAGCCAGCCCCATACCATTGTTTTGTCTTTTAACTTTAATTGTCAACAACAATTTCCTGATGCGATCATTTCAGATAGCCACGAATCGTCCTTATACGGAGTTAAATGATAGCTGAGTCACGTTCGTATTACGAAATGTATTGTACAGTCAACTACAAAAATTGATGACCACAAACATTATTTCACACGTCAACAATAATAATTGCCAAAACGAAAATCTGAATCGAACAATTTTAGTAGCGCTTATGCGCGTTATGGAGCTTAATCAGTTCATCGTATTTATATTATTTTAAAATGTGTATTTGAAGTCGCTCAAAAATTATTGAAATGAGTCAAAGGCTACGTCGATTGCCTTCGAAGTTGAGCTTCTGTTTCGGATGTTCATTGTAAACTACTAACTGTAAGATTATATTACATCTTTCAACATTGAGATATATATACATTTTTTTTTAACTAATATTCGTCATCTTTTGTAGTGTACTGTACATACGAAGGTCTTTGCGCTGGCGTAATAGTACGTTGCTTTAGAGTTTAGAGTATTATCGTTATGTGAACAACACGAAGTATTTACCTACCTAAAAAACTGGTTATAGAATTAGTAGTTGCTACGTTTTTTCTACGATTTTTTAAGTCATTTTTTTAATATAAATAGCTCTTAGAATGAGCAATGAAAGTACATATGTATTAAAGACATCTATACTAATATTATAAAGAAGTAAAGTTTGTGTGTTTTTTAAAATGTAAGGGGTAATCTTGGGATCTACTGAACCGATTTTAAAAATTCTTTCACTAATAGAAAGTCACATTATTGCGGAGTGTAGTATAGGCTATATAAAAATAGGATTGTTAACAATAATGTTATGCCCAAAGAAGTGGGCACGGGGGTCAGCTAGTAGTACATAATTTTGCACAAAATTTTCTTTTAAGTTGATCTTAATTATAAGTGGTACATTAGTGGTACGTTTTGCAATACTGTGTCGATTAAAACTGCATTATTATTTTATAGTTTAATATAGTTATATTCCACTGTGACTTTGACTTTGAACGACAATTCTTAAAGGTTAAATATTAAAATATAAAACAATAGTTTTTATAAGAGAATCCGCTCATTGTCATTACCTCACTGGTTTTATTTCTGTGCCATCTAATTACCATCTAATTAGAACCGGCGATCTAGCCGCATTTAATAATTATACACGTACTTCAAAGAAAGTTATAGAAAGTGCTTTCTCATTATAAATGCATTTTACGCTGAAAAATTGAAATAATTCGAATCTTTATATATTATATATACTATTAAATTATGTTAGGTAAAAAAAAGGTGTTCAAGCGATTTTTAGAGTCACGTCGTTACTATCAGCCATGTTATATCTTTGCGATGCCGTGTAACCATAAAATACTTTAATTTATGTTCATTGTATTAAGAAAATTAACACGACCACGTATTTTTTATGAAATTAGCAAGCGAGCCATCTGATGGAAAGTGGTCATCGTCGCCTGTCAAGACTAGGCCGGCAACACACTCGTGACAACGCGAGTGCTCATGGGCGGCGCTGATCACTTAACATCAGGTGACGCGCTTGCTCGTTTGCCCCCTATTATATTAAAAAAAAGACTCGCGAAGCTTGACCGCTCTGGAGTTTATTCTTCTAAACTCTTAAAATAACGCGTCTGACTATACCTTTTACGTGTCCTTATCCAAATAATACTAAAACAACTATAGGTAGCTTAAAAGCGCACAGCTAATTAACAGATGATCAATATTCAACAATACGGCTACAATACAAAACTTCAGACCACTCCGTCTCACCCCGGTTCACAGAACGTTTGTAGAATATCCAAGAGGCTGTAAATAAATGAGTAGGCCGAGATTCGCTGTATGAATGCGTGATGCCCTTTCGGTAATTTGCCCTTTAAGAAACGGTTTGATTATTTGTAAGGACTGCAATTATGTTGCTATTGTGGAATTCTTAACCTACCCTTTATATGGAAATCTCTGACCAATAAAAATACACTTTGGTTTAATTTGATAGCTAATTAATACGTTTACTAATATCGGAAATAAATACCCTGATGTTAGAACAATGGCTATGCATATTCTGTGTCGTGTTAAAGGATCAAGTCTCAATCGAGTTCGAGAAAAATCGTCGCCTTTATAAGGTTGTAATCATGCATATTGACAGAACACAGACGTCGTAGATTTTAAAATTGTACGCCGCGTTCTAAATCGCGCTTATGATATTAATTCGAAACTCTTCGAACTTGTCGACATCGACCCATGAGAGCTAGTCTGTTGTTCGACTGATGGAGCCTTCTCTCGTTGACTTCCTCACTTGCTCTACACCTCTCTTAATTAAGTACCTACTCTCATTTTTACAAACGATGAATTCTAAGATTGGAAGAAGTCAAGTCCATTCCGTTAAAGTTATTCCAAATGCCATCTGAAGATACCGTATATTTATCAGCGTGTTGTATCGCTAATTGGTTTGCACAGGACATCGCAGTGATCTCATACAATGCCGGCTGCCGTTTGACCCTTTAATAATCCCGCTTTGTTGTAGGATCAGTGAATACTCATCAAGATTTGGCTTAATTCGCTTCTAGTTGAGATCAAGGCTAAACCGATGTCATCGTCTCTTTATTTTGGCAGTTGGATTGGATATGTGTAAATTACTAAACAGATTTTAATGAATGACTAGAAAAGTATATCAACACGTTCATCATTTTAGAGCATTATAAAATTTCATTTATTTTTATTTTTTCATGTATTATATTAATTAAAAGCTTTTACTGCGGCTTTGTTCGCATTGAATCTTTTAAATAAATATCGAAAATAACTGAGTTCATTCTGATAACTCCGAGATTATGAGTAAAAACTTTCATGGTCCAACAGTTTTTGCGTAAAAGCGTAACACACATCCTTATTTCCACATTTAAAATATTAGTAAGGATGTTTACTTATCTATGTCATTATTTATAGTACTAGAACGAATTTTGGTCCTTCGAGCCTGCGTTAATATGATAAGCCTATCATATCGCTTATGGCATAAGGCGGCTTGCGCAACGGATGCTGTGATCTGAATATTGGGTCTCAATCAACGTTACCTAACCTTATGCTAATGCAATTAAATCCCTAGTAATGCATATATAAAATATGCGAAAATTTGTAATAAAGTATGAAATTTGGCATACAGGTAGATTAGATGCATTAACGCTTGGATATTATACTTTGATCCCAACTTTAATTTTCTTTTAATAACTACTTCCCAAACTTAAATTCTATACAGCTTTATTTATAAGTGTATATACAATTATGTTACTGTTTTAATGAACAGAAAACACGAGGGATAAAGAGCCCTGTATATAAATAATGAGTAACCATGTTTTCCTTGTTCGTACCGGTAGACGCAAACTCGCTACAATGACCTAAATGCGAACTTAAATAGTATTTACGCTTTGTTTATATATAATTATATGCTTTGTAAATTATGTATGAGCTATTTATCCATTAATGTAAGTTAAACGTTCTCCTTCAGAACTTGTAGCCCTGTTTTATGCTCTATTTCTGTTAGTTTCAAAGTTCGTAGATATACCAAAAGATTCAGAGAATAGGAAGAGATGTTAAGAACTTGCAGATATTATTTTCATTTCTTATTCTAATAGTAATTATTCTATAAACGGCTATGGCGAATTTAAAGATTTTTTGCTTGCCATATATTCAGTTTTTTGTTGGGTATCAGTCATAAAATTTACATATAATTTCACCTGGTTAATCTCACCTGAAACGTTGACAAAAAATAAACATTCCCAAATAGTTTTTAGTCAGTTTAGTTAGTTTGTATTCATGTAGCGTATTCCCAAACGTCATACTACTCAACGTTTTGGTACAATAATTTTGTCATCTATGATCGCATAGTAATGAAATTCGGTCACAAAACCACAGTGACGCTATCAAACACGTTTGCACGCACTAATTACTGCGATCTGAGCGACAGGGCTTACTCGCTGAAATGCAATTACAATCGCACACCTACACGCCGGTGGCTACCTGTATAGCTACCGGTATGTACTGAACTAGTTCAATCCTACGGCTCGGTTCGTTCGCCCAAAACCTTACACATTTTACAAATATCCTCTAAACGACCAAATGAATCTCAAAAGTAACTTATTTCTTTTTTTTGATAATTTTAATATGAACTTGTATTTTTCTGAAATCTCAATGTATAGTATATAGCATAATAACATTACTATAGTTCAAATTATGTGTAATGAAACTTGAGTCTGTCAAAAAAAACGTTAATATCCTATTTCCAGCGCATTATTATTTTAACCTTCTAGGTACCTGTATCATCCTGTTACATTCATTTAAATATTTTTCTTTATTTAGGCTTTCCACATAACCTCACGACAACATCGCTGTAGATAGTCCTTAGTAACACCAATTGTGAAATCCCAATTCACGTTTTCCAATTGAAAAAAGCACATAAAACGAGAAATCCTCCCGTATGCTCGCGATCGATGTAACTACCAAGGCCGAGAAACTTATGTAACTGAAATGGGCATTAAATATAAACGTTCGGGCCGCACGAAATCTCTTTACCGTCAGTGTATGAAGGCTCTTGTTTACGGCTAAGCAAATATTCGACTTAAACTGTTATAGCAGGGTATCAGTGGTTAGGAATAGGTGGTATGGCTCGCGGATAAACAATATTTTGGACATTATGTATAGAACTTTTCTAATCGTGTCAAAGGCTAAGAGAACTTACGACAGCAACATTGTATTTGGCTAAAAAGTTTTTATTAGTGTGTTAGTTACTTATCAAATACTAGCTACCATTCCTGGCTTCGCACGGATATGTGCATTTATTACACGTATATTACATTTCTACTAAAACCCGGATCGAAACTCTGTGAGTAGTTTCAGACCTCATAAAGATAATAGAGACAGATAGACTGCGAAAAAAAACTTTTTAGTATACTATATAGATATGTATTATAACGTTCAACGCTTTTTAGCACTCAATACATAAAATTTTGGGCCGTAAATTCAGAGCAAAAATCGAATATCTCCATCACAAAAATGATGAGGAAAGTTCTTTGATAAATAAAACATAGGATTTTAAAAGCACAATACAAGTATCGCATCTCATGACTGCTTAAATATGTAACGGAATCGATAAAGTCAGAGGTCGCTGGTTCACTATAAATATTTCAGTGGGACACAGCGCCGGTAACTCACAATTGCCGACATTTTCGTAATGGTTTTATTTATTATAGCAGTTTTTCTGTAGTAATATAAACAGTGGAAGGGTTTGTTTAAATGTGATAATCTGCTCAAGTATGGGTCGCATTTGGATAATTATTTTTTCATATGTTCACCACGTTCGAGATAATACGAGCCTTGTTTTTACAATATGTAAATCCACGGTTGGGTAAATTCATTCAGACTTTTATCCTTTCCAATATATTTACCATATAAAACCGCTATCCGCGAGATTACTATTTTAATAAACCTTTGAAAAACTAACGCCACTAATCCGAACCAATTTGTTTCAGGTATAGACGGTGTTTGAAATAAAACCGTGTGAACAGTGCCAGTGTGCGTGAAAATGTGTGTGACGTTACAAGTGTGTGTGTAAAGTCGACACCACGTCGAATTACTCGGAGCTATCGCTGGCGGACGCGACCAGCGATGGTATGGACTTTGACCTGGCGAACGAGAGCTATGGGGGGTGGAACGGCACGGAGGAGAACCCGAACCTGTACAACTACTGGGTGTGGAGCATCGTGGACGGCGCGCTCATGGTGCTCATCATCAGCGGCAACACGCTCACTATCCTGGCGGTCACCATGAGCCGCCGGCTCTCCTCGCTCGTCTCCAACCAGTTCGTGCTCAACCTGGCCATCTCGGACCTGATGGTCGGCCTCACTCTGCCCTACCACCTCGTCTTCTACCTCAACGATGACTTCGGCAAGATCAAGTGGTCCTGCCTGATGCGCTTCATTCTCATAATACTCGCGTGTCTCGCCTCCATTTACAACATCATCGCGATCGCTGTAGACAGGTGAGCATGTCGTGTCTCACGATTTTGACAATCTCGGGATTTTAAAATACCAGTTTGAGGTTATGTCCTTTTAAGGACAATATTGTTTGCGTGATGACAGAACCAACATACTACTACCTACACTTATGCTTTTTGTATCTTTTTTTCGATTACTGATAGCATCAATGAACACATTAGTATAACCAAATAAAATTACGCAATAACAATAATTATCTTTAGCCTTCCAAAGACATAGTCTCAAACCTTCAAACAAAGCCAAGTCAACTCCTATCGTGTAATCAGTACATTATTTTTCACTGGCATCATCACACGTTCACTAAGTACACTGTCCTTAAATGCCTTCAACCCTGTTTTCAGATACATAGCCATAGTGCACCCGCTGCACTACAGCCGGTACATGACCAAGCTGGTCACGAGGCTGCTCATGAGTGCCACCTGGTCTGTCGCGATATGCATCAGCTCCATACCAGTGTTCTGGAACGACTGGGAAGATGGTGTGTCGTGCGAAATGAACTTGGTAAGCTTATTAAACATGACATAATAAAGAATATAGGTAATTGCTAAAGTTCTTACTAAAACCTTTTGTTTCACCATGTTTTGATGTAAAAGACTACATAACAAATAGCTTACAAATTGCACTCATTGTATACTTAAATTTAATCCATTGTTTCCAATAGGAGTTAAACATAGCCCATCAGCCCCAAATTCAGTAAACATGATAATGAATATTCCTGCGATAAACGCTGATAACATATCGGATACATATTGCCCACGACTTTTCTATAATAAACAGATAATTGTTTATTGAGTGAAATTAACCGTTGTTACGATATCCCACATTGGTCATGACTCAGCATTTGCCAAAAAAATACTTTATAAGAATACTTCGTGAGAAACGGTATGGGTTTTATATATGTTCTCCTTCTCTACTCCCATTTATTTTCATAAAATCTTATGTCCTTTAGTAGAATGATCTTATTTGCCTAATTATGACCGTTTCTCGTCATTTAATTGTAGGTGGTGCCAAAGACGTACACGACCTACATCCTAGCGCCCATGTTCTCCCTGATTTGGGTGGTGATGTTCGTGTTGTACTGGCGGATATGGCGGGAGGCCACGTGCCACGCGCGCCGCATGCGCGCCAACACCTGTTGCCCCTCCAGCGCCAATGATTGGAAGAGCATTCAGGTAACGAAACCATACATTCTTTCCTACTACTCGTTGTGGTTAGGCACGTGCAAGCTATTCTTAATTTAAATAACAAAATGATCATCATCTAAAGCCAATAAATAAGTAACCACATTACAATATCACTAGTTAATGTTATAAACAACTATGTGACAGCTTGATGGACATTTTCAATCATTTAAAGATAAAAGCAAGCAATTATGAACTTAAAAAAATATTTGTTTGATATTTGCAGGTGGTGCTTTTAGTGCTGGGCTCCTTCTCTCTATGCTGGATGCCATTCGTGGTGGTCGCATGCGCGCAGACCCTGCCTATGGTGCGAATCCACAACTCGATCCCGTACAGACTCACGTCATCGCTCGCCATGTCCAACTCCGGAATAAACCCTTTGATATACGCATGGAAGAACGCGGGATTTCGAGCCGCCTTCGCGAAACTTTTACGGTGCAAACGGCCAGACACGTCAGAGTATAGAGGATCACCAGCTCCCGAACGGAAGAGGGGTTCTGTTGCCCTCCGCGAAGGGTCGATTACTCGGTCTACTCCACCGGCCGGGGTGTCAAACTTCGGCGGCCGACCGGCGCGCTTAGTATACGTCGAACATGAACCAGATACTTCGCGGTGCAGAATTATAGAGAACGCTGGCTATATAGACAGCGAGAGTGGAGACACGAACCCTTCATACGCCCCGGACGCGCCCGCGCCCGTGCACAGGCCTAATCGAACCCCGGACGTAGTGTAGTGTTACATTAAGCATAAACATTCTATGGGAAATGTGAAACGCTTCTAGTTTTTAAATAGTGTAAATTTAAGCTCAAATTTCTAAGGCTTTATTGTTGAATTTTATTCAAATTCTAATATGTTTCCTGCCGACGGATCAATATACAGATTAACTCTGTTTGTCTCTGAGATGTTTAACTACCTAGGATTAATGAACTTTGATGTATAATTATTAAAATATAATATATTAACTTGGACTTTTGTTTTAGTATAAACATAATCCAAAACCAAATTAACCATTTATTGTGAATCCTATGAAAAATATTATTAAATTATGATGTTATATCCGTGTACAAACATAGCAAATGTACATTTTGCATATATGAAATAAACCCGGGTTGCACCCCTAAACGCAAAATAATTTCAGACGACATCTATAGTTGTTTATTGGAACCAGCGAAACTGAATACTGAAGCAGATAATAATCACTTCCACATACTAGCTGTAGGTGGCGCTGAGTTTCAATTTTGTAATGCAAAGGTTAAAATTAGCGCCACCTATAGTATATATTTACGTGATACCTTTTGGCTTTTACATAATGTCCTGTATAATACCAAATTATCGGCAATTATCAGGACATCGTATCAGGATTTTATAACCAATATATTAAAAATATAATACATTATTGCAGTCTTGCTTGGTGTTCCCGTATATAAAGATTTATATTATTTTTTATCAATTTGACTGTACTAATCCTTGAATAATAAAATATCAGAAATTTATACTTTAAATAAAACAAAGAGCATGCGAATAAAATGTAAAAAGTCCACAAAACACTCACCTCAACGCCGGTCACGCCAAGCGCCGTCACCAAGTTGGGGGTCATCCTGAACGGCACCTTCTCCGGCACCCGCAGCGTCTTGCCCTTCTCGAAGCACACGTTGTAGTCTATATGCACTACCTCACCCGTTGTCAAGTCCACTAGCACATTGTCCAAATGTCTATCACCCAAACCGATTATGTACCCGATGGTACTCATAACGGCCACTGAGTAACTGTACCGACGCGTCATTTGCCACCACTGCTCCGGAGTCACGCTACTACACCACAACTCTCGCGACAGCAGATCGCGAGGCGTCTCCGCCGACAGGTCTTCCAACACTTGCTTCAAGATCGACACCGGCCATTCTTTCCTGTTCTCCGTCGCTACGCCCGCCTCTTTGAGCAATGGATTCAGTTTCTTGTAGAACAACTCCGACGGTCGCAACACGTTGACAGTTTTATTCGTTTTCGCGGATAATATCGCAGCTTCTCTGTTCTGCCAGCGTTTGTATAAAGCAAATAAGGCTGTTACGTTGTCCACCCAACTGATAAGCCCCGAACGAGGGCCCAGCGGGATCACCGAATAATGTCTTGCCCTGTATGTCTGGTTGTCATTGTTTTCAGAATCTCGAGCCAACATCGTATTTGTTATTGACAGCAGTTGCATTATTCTTTCATCCAAATGAAGATCTTCGAGGCCTTTGAATAAGTAAGTGTAAGTTTTTCCATCTGACCCATGAAATACTAACTTTTTAGGACGCGTTTTTGTTGGTAAAATTGCTACATTGTTTTCGATTGACTTTATAGTTATTCTCACCGTTCTTTGATTCGTATGTAAGCCGGGCATTGTTATAACTGTGTTTTTCAAATCCGCCAAAACAGGACTAATATCCGACATTTTTAAAATATAGGACGTCCTTTTATTTACTTTTTGCTGTAATTTTATTTGTAGCTGCTTTAAAGATGCCCACGATTCATGTGGCTTTTCAGGATTTACGGGGTTCTTTAACTTATCTATAACATCAAGTATTATTGCTTGGAATTTGCTTTGGAATGATATTTCGTGTGGAGTTTCCGGTATCGTAGACGTTATTTGATATAACTGTTCCAAAACGAAGACTATGGGTTCAAAAATAATACGATACTTTTCTTTTATAAGGTTTTCTTTTTCTTCAACTGCCAAGTTTTGATTGTTTCTAACTTTGGCAATTTCACTCTCCAACTGTGAAAGACGTTTATTAAATTCTGAGTGATGTTGCACCAATGTACCCAAACATAGTTCATCCCAAAGCAGGTTGATGCGCTGCAGCTCTTTGACTAACAATTTCACTTGAAGTATAGTGGTAGGTGCTTGCTTTGCAAGTGTTTCTACCATATCTAAGAAGCAAGAATTTAGTTCGTTGTTCGTGACCTTGTCGCTTGAATTATCCTCTAAATCAAGATTGTCATCGCCACTTTCAGCATCATCATTGGAGAGGTATGATTTAGGCACGTGTAATTCTGCTAAGCTGTTCTGTTCGTTTTCTACAGCGCCAACAACAGCCGGGAATGTAATAAGATGTGGAGTGTCTTCCGCCAATCGGCATAACAAATCAGAAACACATTTCCTAACGTAGGTTTCTGGATGATTAAGCCTGGAGAACAATTGAGGTATAATTACTTTCCAAGGCTGGGTAGGAGTATTCGCCAAACCAGATTCCAGTACCGTTTGCAGCTCCATAGCATGTTTTACAATCAATCTCAGCAGACGGAGTGTTGCATTAACGACTGCATTTTCACCACTGTGATTTATAAAATCTGATGCACAAATTAACTGCAAGAATTTAAAGTAAGCATCAGCTGATAACTCAAAGTATGAGAACACTCTTTTCTGAGCTAGACGCCAAATATCTAATAGCAAAGCTAAATGCTCCGGAAAAGCGTTGTTTAAAGAAGGAACTGTTCGTAACTGATTTTCTATCATTTCTGAAGTGTTGATTTCATTCCAGTCAATGTCTTCCTCGTCACACGTTGCTTTTGTTTTGGACAATATTTCACATACTGCTTCAAAATCTTGAGGCGAACATCCGATCATTACACTTTCTATTTGCAGTTTATCACTGTCAGTTAGCTGTTCGCCAGTTTTGGAACTAAATTCAACCATTTTTCTTCCCCATCTAAAGCACCATGCAGCAAAACTTGCCCACGCTTTTGCTAAACCAGGACATTGATTAACTCCAAACTGCAACAGCTTTCCCACAGCGGAGTCTGATATTGGAATTACATTTTCAGATATATTATTGTCAACTAACCCAATTTCTGGTAACGCCGAAACTAACTTTGTCAAAGGCGAGTCTTTGTCTAAAACATTGTCACTTTCATTTTGAACCCATTTTGATAACGTTAATAACATTCTTGTGCCTTTTTCACGAAGCTCGTAGCTATGTTCACCTACGGTTAATCTTTGCGAGAACCCAAGAGATATACTGGCACACAAGTTTATAGCATGAATTTTCGATTCTTCCTTAGCATATGTTACTTTGCATAACTCAGTTAATGCAGTCGCATTGTTTAATGTCCAAATATCCAAGTCATAAGAATTTGCAGACATTAGAAGTACGTCACTTAAGTCATCCAGGCTGTTAATATTTAAACACATCTGAAAAGATGGATTATTTTTAAAGTGCTTTAGTAGCTCTCGTTTTGCCATTTGAATATTAAAGTTCTTTCTAGCAGTTTTAATAACATCGAGCCTGAGACATTCATTATAAAACACATTTTCTTCAGTCATATTTAGTTTCATAAAATATTGGTTCCACCACAATATACGGTTTAGGTTATTCATATCCGTTCCATATTTATATTCTTTTATAACAGAGGGCTTGAATGGATTCGACATCATTTTTCCATCTTTTAGGTGTTGTAGTCCATGGTTAGCTAACTGAAGAACAGCAATCTCTTTTAATAAACCGATAGAATTATTTCTGGCAAATTCTTCGGCGCTAGCATCCAGTAACCTTGCACAATCTTTTAACAATGAGTCATATTTGTCTTCATACTCACTGTAGAATAAATTAACAGCCGTGCATTGCATCGTTGACTCAATTTTAGTTAATAAGCCCTGATATGAACAAGCTTGTTTAGGTATTTCTTGGACATCCAATTGCATAGCCTCCCAATCACAGAGACTTGGTAGGTCAATATTATTTTCAAATAATCTTAAGGTGTTTTCATAGGATAGTGTTTCGTTATTTTCATTTTGTAATTCCATCCAATCTACTATGTCCTCCCAACTTTGTAAACTACGATAACTGCTAGATATATTTTCATTTACAAACTTTTGAACTTTACTATCATTTAAATTTGAGTTTTCCTCAGTAGATTCCTTGCTATTGTTGTATTTTTTGTACTGTTCAACAGCCAATTCATAATGCGAATTTCCTTGTTCGGCTGCACCCTTGAGCCATGGTAATTTTAAATCAAATTTTTTTCGTATCCATACATATAGCCCATACAAAACTTCTGGTTCTTGAATCTTTATCAATGCTTTTGAAATACTAATTACAATTGCTTCTACATCAATATTACTCTTTGATTTTGCTGTATTTTCCAAGATCTGTGAAGCGTAATAGATAGTAGCTCCGTAGTGTCCCGAAAACAAGCTAACGGCTAAAGCAGCAGGTCTTACTCTATTCTGCCATTCTCGGCAAGTTGACCAATTCGTATGGAAAAATGTTTTCACAGGTTTAGCAACGGCCGGAAGTACGGACGCTGTACCCTCGGCCGCATTATATGTGTACTTTTCCAACAACATCATAAACTCTATAATCCAACGAGCTCGTGTTTGCTCTGCTAGAATTATTTGCGATACAGTTCTATCTTTACTTGAAATAAATTTACTTTCCTGTGATGATATGTCCCTTGCAATTCCTTTTAAAGCACCCTCAATTCTAGTAAATGTCTCTTGGGGCTTCCCCAATGCCGTTCTCAATTTTAAAGAGATGCATGTTTGCGCGACTTCCGACAGAGCCCAGCTAATACATATAGAGGAGTAGTTTGTTGCACATTGTCTGAAGAATAAAAGATTTTTCTCTTCATTTTCGGTACACTGCAGTGGCCAAGACATGTTAAATATTTCATATAGAAATGATTTATCATCGTAGTTAGCTTCCATAAGACAGTTTATTATCAATTTAAAGTGATGATTTGGTAATGGTGAAAATGAGCCTTTCATAAGAAACTCTTTAAAAGCATTTAACTTTGTATTACAGTTAATCATTGACAGAGGAACTTTTCGAAATGCAAAAATTTTAACAGTCTGTTTATCTAATTCCTGTTGAATAATGTCCCATGGTAATTGAAACAAAATATCCTTGCACAGTTGTGAGAGCTTTTTATTTTTATTATCTATATTCAAAAGGCAAACTACAGTCATTGTTTTAAGGAGCATTAAATTCCATGTCAAACTTTTGTTTTTTAAAAGGTAGTGGCAATTTTGAAGAACTTTTAGTGATACATCGGAGTCAAAATTGTATGCAAGAGCCAACATGTTTGTTGTTAATACAATAAATCCTTTGGATAGACTAACAATAGGTAGATACTTGTCTAATTGGCTAAATATGTCCGATATCCAATATAGAACCAGCATAAGAGTTTCCTTATTAACATGTTCATCAAGAACCATACTAATAGTTTGCAAAATGATTGCCAAATGGCCTGAAGTTGGACTTGTCCCTGTAACATCACCTAGTTTTAGATTTGATAGACCGAACAGATCATTACTTCTTTGCTGTGAATTTGTAACCAGGTCACTTGATGCTATAAAGTGATTATTCTTCTTGCAGTGAGAATATAAAAGGTATAAGATGGAGTATTGTAATGCTGGCCTTTCTTTTGTTAAAATTCTGTGGTGAGGACACATTTTTATGGCTAAAAGTTCCAAAATACTTGGTTGCAAAGCCCACATACCAATTATAGAATTACTTGCATTAGCCAAATCTGATAAGCATTGCAGGTAGAAAACAATATTCTTTTCAGCATCATCCTTGTTCATTGCTTCAGAATATTCCACATTAATAATGTGTATTTCTGGTATAATTGTGGTCATTGCATTATGCAAATCTGATAACACAAATTTATAAGCTTCCTGTAAAAGTGGAATGTTCTTTAGATTTAAAAAGTTGCTATAAATCACCATTATATTCTGCAAAACTTCCACACTCTTAGAATATCTTAAAGGCCTTAAAAGTGAATTAGGTCCTATAGTTTGATCTATGAAGCTTATGTTCAAGTTTGAGGACATTTCTTTTATTGTTGTTGATATTAATTTTATGATACTGAGACTTATATATTCTCCGGAATATAAATAATTGGATAATTCAGTTGTTATCAGAGCAAATAGTGCCGCAGAACATGTAGATGATTTTGTTTGCAAGAACTTTAGAAGCAATGAAATACATTCATTTCCAGCGATGATCAATTCAGTTTCAGCATCTTTGTTAAATACCTCTGTTAGAACTTGAAGGATTTTAGACAGGGACTCGGAGAGAAAAGCCCATGAAACAGTTTGTGTGGCATTTGGATTAAGAAGACTGCCCAAACTTTTAACAACAGTATTAAATACATTAAGAAATGAGGCAATTTTCTGCATGCAATCCTCTTGGGTGTTTACTTCTTCCTTTTCACTTTTATCCTCTAAGCCGGAATAAGCCATCATATCTTCAATAAATTGATTAAGCAAGTTAACAGAAAATCCAACGTCAGCTTGCCAGTGGCGACTTAATTTAAACAATGCCTGTAATGCAAAGTCTTTAATCTTCTTCGGCTGTGTATTATCAACATGCCAGCCAACTAAAATATCAACAGTATCAACAAAATGGTTAGCAAAATGTTCAGGATATGAATTAGACATTATAATCATGGCATTAATTGCTGCTATAAAGATGTCAGCGGAATCTGTGCCTTCAATAATTGTTTGTAGTTGCTCCAAAGCTATTTCAGCAAAATCAGCTAAACTAGGCGTTTGATAATCCAGTTGGAAAGTCTCAGAAAATGACAAAGTAAGCAAATGTTTGATGGAAGTATTGGGTACTGAATATGTAGATGCAATCCAGTCTAAATGTTTGCGAAAGTCAGGACCCATCACATACCCAATCCTACCTAGTACTACAGCAGCACTTTCTTTTGTTTCAGGTCCTGGGGCATCATACAAAACATCTAGCAATGATTCTACAAGAATATCATAAGATCTTCTTATGTACCTGGAGTTCTCCGGTAACATAACAGCATCTTGCAGCTTACCACATATAACGAGTGACTTTTCCACATCAACTTCAGCACATAAACGACGTAACAGTTTCGATATCCGAGGATCTTCTGGTAAATTGACAACTAAGTCAGACCTTTCATAAAATTTATTACTGTTTCCTTGGGACCAAGCCTCATTGTTCGTAGCGGCTAGCGATTCGTGATATTTAAAGGAATTTTCGTCTCGATCGCCCCGTGGCGGGAAACTGCGGCCTCTGGGTGCCCCTCTTCCGCATCCTCTTGAATGGCGAAATTCAGAACCGCGGCCTCGAGACCGCAGGCGGATGTCTCTCGGTCCACCGAACGACGAAGATGCATCATATAAACCAACATAACCTCTGACCTTATCATCCGTTGTGTTTTCTTGTCCAGTTTCTTCTCGATCTTGAGTACTCGAATTCTCTGGTGTTTTAGGGTTTTTAGTTTTACTACTTGCAGTGGTGGATAGCATCACTAGAAATTCTCGCAACTTCGCTTATATTACCACACATGGCCGTAAAATTAATAGAAGAAGAGATAAAAACTCCAGCAGACACTCAAACGTTTTCGTCGAAGTTCATACTTCAATCGCCAACAGACATTCACAGATTATCAGAAGAAGAGACATAACAAAGACAGCTAAATGTCAAAATCGGAGATATAACTTTTTGAATTAAAACGAATAAAAAATAACGCGTAGTTAATTATGTATTATTGTTTAATAACCCTTAATAAAATAAATAAAAACAAATCCTTTGTAGTATTTATATACATGTTTATATATTTGAATCAAACTAATCGTACTTGCGTTCTTAAAAAATTCAAAGTTACTCTTTCAAAAACTGACACAATTTGTAATACTGAAAATTAATATTAAAAGTCCTGATAAATGTACTTTTTGATTGCTCCTAAAAATAATTTCAATAATTTTCGCTTGTTACTTGTCACCGGTTATAGTGAAAACGTAGTGATTACATTCTCTTTGATAGTGACATTTCAAGATAACCTATTTCTCACGTGTCAGCTTACTCAGCTGTTGTTGTTATGCTTCTATTTTTATATATTTATTAGTGAGTATTCATGAATAAATGTTGCTATCTAGTGTCTTTACAATTATAAAAAAATAGTAGAAAACTATAACCACTGTTTAATTCTTAAAGTACATGGAAATATATCGAACATGAAAACCACCAAACGGCACGATTTTAAAGGTATAGTACTTTTTATGTCGTTCATCATTTAAATTGAATCTTTAAGTGATCTGCTTAATATTATATGTCTTTTACAGCATTACACCTAAAATTTAACGAAAATTCTTTGCATCCACATACAATATATATAAAGGAGCATTCAGTGAGGGATCACACTGCAGACAAACCAGCAGGGCGTACATTGTTTATAGTGAACGTTCCTCCTTATGCTGATGAAAAGGGACTTATCAATGCTTTTAGTGAAGCCGGCGCTGTAATTTCAGTCCAGTTTGCATCCAAACCCAATGAAACTCCCAACAAAGAGGATCATTTCCTCCCAGAGACATATAAACCTTCTTTTAAATTATGTTATTTAGTTTTCAAAAAAGTGTCACAGTTAGACAGTGCATTAAAGTTAACAAAACTAAAACCACTTAACTCTGATGACCATATACATTTTGGAATAAAAAAATGGACAAATGATTATAATCAGTCGGTTATAGAGCCAAAAGAATTGAAAGCAAGAATTGAGAAGTACATGGAAATATATGATAAAAAGATTAAAAAAGAGTTGGAAAAAGAGACGAAATTAGAACAGGAAGATGATGAAGGATGGGTGACCGTTACCAAAAGAGGTAAGATACAGAGCTTTGCTCGGACAGAGAAGGTAGAAAACAAAATAATGGCTAAAGAAGAGAAGAGTAAAAAGAAGAAAGAATTAAAGAACTTTTATACTTTCCAAATAAGAGAGTCAAAAATGAAGCACATTGTATCTCTTAGGCAGAAGTTTGAAGAAGATAAACAAAAGATTCAACAAATAAAACAGAGTAGACGGTTTAAACCATTTTAATTAAAAATAAATTTTAAGAAAACAAGTTCTTTTATCTTACAATATATTTATTAAATATATACACATTTGTACATCTAAATATTTTATCTATTTCATCAGCAAATTAAGATCTTAAAACCGACCTGTATCACTTACTAATTTGTATCTGTATGTATCTTTTGAACAAGTTACAATGAATTGACAACATTCTGACTATATCTTCTATTTTACATACATAGTTGTCAGTAAGCAAGCTAGCATTTTTAAACCAAATTGGGGTCTAGTAAATAATAAACTTTCACCACACATTCATATGCTCTGCTGATGTTTTTTGATAATGATTCTTAATAATCTGTTTTCTGGCAATGTGTCCAATGCAGCAAGGAGATTACTAATGTTGCCATACACACATCCATTAGCTAATGCCACTTGCACTGCTTGTCCTATTCTGTCCAGACACTCCTGTAAATAATAGTAAGTATATTTAATATTTTTGCAACTATTTTTTTACTTATTTTATATTTAATAATATTTATAGAAATAAGCAACCCATTATCATACATTGTAATTATAGTTATACTTTTGAATTTCATAGCCATAAGGTTCGCTTAACGTAAAAAAATCCTAACAAGAAAAATAATTTAGTCTTTATACTGTTCGTTTATAACTTCAACTCAATATATGATTTATTTTAACAATAATTGCAATGAAAGGATTATGTTATACCTGCAATTTACAATCATTCTGTAACTTAACACCTCTCTTGAGAAGTTGATGTGCATATGACTGTACTAATGGTGTTAACGCAGCTAAATGTTGTCCGTTCACTGCAGTGGGAGGTCCATGCGTTCGTCTACCTGCCCTTAAACTATGTAAAACTGCTAAATGTAATTTTGTATACAACTCTGATGTCCTAAGATCTTTAACTGAAGATGGTTTTATCAAAGGATGCATTTCATCTTCAATTTTTATCTTTTTTAATGGTGGTGCTTCTTCGTCTAAATCTATAGCTGAAATAAAAATAATTATTTATGAATATTTTTTTTTATGTAACTTCAAAAAGCAATTCATAATCTGTCCATATACTATACATATTATACATTTGATTAAAAGTCTTAGTTTTATATTATACATACTATCTTCAACATGTAATGGAGCCAACGCACACCAATGTATTAGCCCAGCTAGCGGTGTGACTGCAGCCATAGGTATAGCACCAACAGGTAACGCAGGAGGATTCAATTGTGCCGACATACACAATGTAGGATTTGAATACACCTACAACAGATACTTTTATTTAATGTCCATAGATAAACAATAATGAGCAATTTTACAGTTAAAAAACTAGTCAACACTCTGTAATCCATAAAAAAACATGTATCTCTGTTAATTAATAATTATTGTAAAATTACAAAGTTAATAATTTTTATAATATAGATAGATTTCTTTAATAGTCAACTAGCCATACCCCGTGGTTTAACCTGCATTTATGCATGTATAATACACATTAACCTTCCTTTTGAATCACTATATGATAAAAAAACCCGAATGAAAATCGATTGCAGATTTGAGCAGGCATAAGGACAGACCGAGGAAAACTATTTTGTATAAAAATATGTAATGATAACGATAAAATAACATACCCAACAAGTTATAACTTCTAGTAGACTTTTGGGAGGCATTTTCTTAGTCCCCTGCACATCATGCATGTATAGTTCTGTTACCGCTGTGATAAAACTCGATACAAACTGAGGAGCTGTGGTCGCTAGTGACTTTAATGAGCCCTGGTTGGATGTGTTTAAAAAGAAATGATCTTGGATAACATTCTCTACAAGCTGCAAAGAATGGGACGATGAACATCCCATTTGCTGGAGCCACACACCTACGGCTAATAAAACCTAGAACATAAAATTATATACATAAATATTGTAGTAATGTGCAATTATTTAAAAAATTTTATTATGTTTATTAACCGATTCCATGCGGTGGTGTTTTTCACAAATGTTTATGCCTGGTGTCAACAAACATGCAAAAGATTTATATGGGGTCTGTGCGGCATCATCTACATGGAAACGGTTAGTTTAGCTCAATTCACTAATGTTGATGTTTGACTATAGTTAAGAATAATTATCTTACTGGGGTGCAAGAAGCAGATACAGCCATACTTGCAAGGATACTCAGTACTTTCAGCTTTCTCTGGCTTTCAATACCACCAAATAGAGATAAAAATATAGTGTTTTTGGTAGTTTCATTTGTACATGCTGAGAGGTAGTCGCTAATAATGTCGATCAGCTGTAACTCTTGTAAAGGGTTTAGGCCGCCTCCCCGTCTCGACCCTCGCCTGTCAGTCTCGCAAAATATAAATTCAGACGTTATGTCCATCGCTATATCTAACTGCTTGCTTGAAGGCGCCGATCGCCCGATTAATAATTGTTCTTGAAATAAAATACATTTACATTAAAATCAACGACGATAGTGAATATACGGCAAGTAAAATGTAGATCGAAATAGGCACCTATTTTATATAAAGCTTCTTTTGCGCTTGCTGGAAACTCATGTTTTCTTAAGGAATGCTTTAAGTCTGATAAAGACATTTTATATATTATATGAAGATGAATATATTTTCAAAAACATAAAATCCACAATAGCAACGGAGAAACAATTCAATTTACAAAGAGAATGTAATCACTACGTTTTAAGAGACGGGACTTAGTACTAAAAAAATGGTTCTATGGAGTTTGCAGTCCTGAACACTACCAACTGTGCGCAGTTTACATGTCACAGTAGTACCAACCTAACGAACAATCATTTCGCTGTCCCGTTGCAATACATTCTCTATGGTTTATATTACATTCTCTTTGGTTTATAT
>DWAJ01001519.1:0-21855 GCA_018238005.1 Eurema mandarina | reverse complement strand
GCTGTTGCTCGCGACTTCGTCCCCGTCGGATCTATTTCTATTATTATGTTATAGTGAGTCAATCTTAGAAGATAGACATATACTGTCGCGGACTTTTTTTAGATCATTTAAAGAGGAATAATTCTTTTATACATATTATTTTTGTATCTTGAACCGTTTTCGCAGCGCACGCAAAGAAAGCCCTCAAAGATGAATAATTTTCCCCGTTTTTTCCATATTTTCCATTATATCTTCGGTCCTTTGAGTCGCAGCGTGATGTTATGTAGCCTAATGCCTTCCTCGTTAAATGGTCAATTCAATAAAAAAATAATTTTTCAATTCGAACCAGTAGATCCTGAGATTAGCGCGTTCAAACAAACAAAAAAACAAACAAACAAGCTCTTCAGCTTTATATATTAGTATAGATGAGTAAATATTTTGTTTTTATAATGATAAATAACTAACCTAACCTAACCTAATATATTAAAAAACTAACATATATCGACGAATACATTTAGGCGGTTTTTTACTTATCCGCATTCAATACGGCTAATCGTTGTACCGCCGCTTTGCAAAACGGCCCTGTTTTGTAAAACGGCTAGCCGTAATGTAATACAGCGGATTATACAATCCGCCTGCGACATGGACATTAATCGTATGATAGCTACGAAACTTACGAACTTACTTTTTTTACAATAATAAGCTAAGATTTATACATGTTTATTACGTTACACATGACATGATAATCAATTATTAGATTGTGTTCAGTATTCTTAGGCATGCGCTGGTAATCGCAACTCACAGGCCCTGTTAACGACATCTGCCTTGTTAGTGTTATTATTGAACACACGAGGGAGTTTCAACGGATACGCTCGCTGTTTCATTCAGGCTTTTGGATCTTGACAGACATATGAACTTTGTTCGAGAACAGTACAAAGAAAAAGTAAGAACTATTTGTGGGACATGAAACAGTATTCTAAAACAACAATATTTGATTAGTTAACTTTTAATCTATACCCAACAAATACCAAGTGTCATAAGTTTATATATAGACTAGCTTTTACCCGCGGCTTCGCTCGCCTGAAAATATTTTTTAATAAATAGCTCATGTTCATTTTGATACGTCCAAGAATATGTGTACAGAATTTTCCGATGATCGGTCGGTACCTACTTCCACATTTTTATTATTACTAAGGACGTTTTTCTTTGTCTAATTAAGGCCTTAACGCTTTCCAAAGCATTTAGAACAGGAATGAACAACGCGATATTGTGAGACGTGTGCTTAAAATCATAGGATTGTGACGCTGATGATATCCGATTGGTTAGAGTCGTTATCAAACAAATACCGAGGGAATCGATGATACCCACTTGTTTCATTTAGATGCTTATAGAGTTGATAGACATATGAGCTTTGTTTAAGGCTAACTATGTCTATGTCTGAAAGATATTGACAAATGTTTGAGCTGCGATTTGTGAGTAAGTATTTATACTATAGATTTTATCGTTTACGTACACGTAGGTAAATGAAAAACCTTAATACGATTCTACAGGTGGTGGATGATCTAGACTCAAGAGTAATAGAGGAAAAGCATGACTAGCGCTGCACCGTAACGCGTCACGTAACAAAGCGATGTACCTCCCCAAAAGTAAACAACGTTTCAATAATGTATGGGTATATGTGTGGAAAGCATAGCTGACATTGAACATTTTTCATTCATTTGTAAATGTGCCGTAACATACTTTACTAATTAATAAATTTCATTACTTTTCCCCCAAAAGTATGGCGTAGGTGTTGCTATACAAATGCATCCCCATAGAGTTGCATGTAACATAATACAGTTTATTTTAAGTGTCTCTTCAACAATATTATTTCGCTACAATACTTCAGACGCTTGAGTATCATTCAGGTAAATTTATAAAATGTATTTGATATTATGTATCTTAAATAAAATCGCTTTAGTACTGTAGCTGCTTGAAACTTGAGCTTCGTTGAAACGACGCTACATCTCAAACTCAGAAGATAGATTTAAATAAGTTTACCGAACTAGTACTCTTGCTAAGACCTAGTCTGCGCAGTAAAAACATTCGACGAAGTAGGATACACATTTGTACTTTAAAGGTCAAATGGTAGTATTATATTTCATTTGTGAATTTAATTTGGGACGCGTTTTAACTTTGCTTTATTATAGTCGTAAACTGAAAATCTGCGCTATTCTAAACAATAAATTAGTTATATCTTGTAACGTTAAGTGCGTATAACATGTCTTTGACTGTTTCGCTGGTTTGTTTGTGGTATTGGGAGAGATATAAAACGAATTGTCGCTATATCTTAAGGTAAGTAATCAGCGCCGCCCACGTGCAGTCGCTTTGTCACGAGCGTGTAGTAGACCCTTTGTATTATAAAAGTAAGTGATATGGGAGGTTATTAGTATATGGCGTGGGTCTTAGGCATTGAACTATATACATTAAAAAATCTAACAGTGATTCCCATTGTTGAATGTTTGTACAATGTTTGAAAACCTAAACAGCAACCTTTAAAAAGTGGTAGGTATATGTAAAGATAATATTATATTTCTTATGTTATTGTTAAAAAAATGCCAGCACAATATTTCTCTCCATACATTACTATGTTATATCTCGGAGGAATTAACTGCTTTTTTGATAAAACCACAAATTCGACTTAACTTTTTTCAGGTATGTTCAACAGTTATTATGATTCCACCAACATATAAAATAAATTATTAATATTATGAGACGAAGAGATTGATAACGTCGGGGAATTTGTTTTGTGATTATTTTATTAGAAGGAAGAAAATCAAGGTTAAAAAGTGGTTTCTGTATACTCATGATAAAGCATTTGATATATTCATCAAACAAAATTGACCCGAAAATCTGTCTGTGCTTCTTTTAATTAACTGATCGCATACTATTCGAGGGCCTTTAAGTAACTGACCTTTTTATTTACTCCTTTATATATCATTAAATTAAGTAGGCCGACCTCTACCTAATCTCTTGAATTCGGACTAATTAGTATATCATTACATGGTCTTAGGACCATCGAGACTTTAAAACAAGCAGTCTAATATACTTTGATACAACCTAATCACACGAGAAATAAATCAGAAGACTATGTAAAACGGCTTACTATTATGCAATGGCAAACGTCCGCAGCGTTCACATACAATATTCATAATTCTCTTCAATTCAGCACCACCTAATGAGACAATGTATTCCGGTTTACCTTCGTTATGATGTACCGAATCAAAGCAGTTTCTCTCACGATATTATTTAATTCAGCTACAGCAAGATTAGTTTTCCTAACGCTGCGTTATGTTAAATTACCTGCTCTGACTTTGTTTTTTTTATATCTACATCTATGTATAAACTATTATTTAATTATTTTAGATACACTGAGAAGCTTACACAATAGATATGCAGATAAAATTACATTAAACTTCTTAAATTAATTTGTGCTGCTCTTAATTGTGTATACAACTTTGACCAAATAGAAATGATATGGTTTATTATTTATTATTATTTATTATTAAATAGTAATCATTTGATTGTTTGTTTGAATTGACTAGACTCCAAAGTACTGGACAATTTCTTTTACAATGCGAACCAAACATCTTGAGTTATTTAATAAACATTAGCCTGTTTTTATAAAAAAAGTAAGCTTGAGGCTATGAAGATTGAAGACATAAAATAATTGTTATTATTTGTCCATTGTATTACCCGTACGAAGACGGGGCAGGCTGCTTATCTATCATATAATAAATAAGACTTCGAATACGTCTTTATATAAAGATCATACAAATCCAATTTCAGAAGTCGTTAACAGATTTCATCACTCAAAACATATTCTTCTTTAACATAATTTTGCCTCTTTTTGAACAGCTTAAAGTAGAATGCATCAAAAGCAAGAGAGCGATTCTCACGAACTGATTATAAGTAGTTTTTCTTGACCTCAGAAAGCTTACCCTTATTTTTCGCTAAGACTGAAGTCATCGTAATGATACCGTGTGTTGAATAGAGTTCCTTCTTTGCCGTTTTAGGTCAAGTTAGATTTATCTAACCACTAAATGAACAATGTGGTTGCATACATGTAGTGTGTTTAAAAAATTTTAAGCTCTGCGTTTGATTTGGAGTTAACTGGGTTTGAGAAGATATTGTAATTACGTAAAACCTGATACAGTTTTTTTGACAGTTTTTTGGTTAAGAAGTTACGTACATTACTTTGAATTAGTAAAGCATGTAATGGTATTATGGCATATCTAAATATAAATTTGCAAACCGTTCTATAGATTCAAAGATAAATATAAAGAACGTGGTTTGTGAATTTATAACCTTACTAGCTGTTGCCCGCAACTCCGTCCGCGTGGACTTTCATATAAACGTTCACCCTGTGTTGACCCTATAAAAGTAGTCTATTTCATCTCAGGCCTTGACAATCTATGTACCAAATTTAATTACAATCGGTTCAGTAGGTTTTTTTATAGACATACAGACGGACAGAGTTACTTTCGCATTTATAATATTAGTAGGTATATGTAGGTATGTATATAAAGTTATAAATTCACAAACTAATATCCTGAAGGGGAAACTCTGTAAAATAAGTAGCGATATTAAATTAGAGTCGTCTTAGTAGACATTAAAACACCAGTATTATTTTCATTATATTTATTGAAGATGTACAATTAACTTATATCAAGAAAATCTCAAGATATTTACAAGGATTAGATAATACATGGAAAAATTGAAATGTATGACAACTTTTATTAAATTATTTAAATTAATAACAATAATCAAATTAATCACTATTAATATCTAAGTCAATAGTAAAGAATACTAATTAATCTAATAAAGAATTTAAATTATTTTCAACTAGATAAGTATAAAATTATTATACTATAGATATAACTACGTAATATTATATGAACGTGCACAACATTTAACAGTGATAAAAATTATATCTATCAATAACTAGTGAATAAGAGCTTAACTAAATTTAACTTTGTTATTCTTAAATAAATTAGAAATTTTAATTTAACCTACAAACTTAACTGAATTTATTTAATTTGATATGCTTGATATTCTTGTGTAGACATTTTGCTGCAGCTGTTTTACGAGAAAATAATTTTATAATTGAAAAAGAAATCTAAATATTTATTTAAAGAAAAGCTAATGATAAGTGATATTCATCTCTTTAATATCGTCTTGACGTAATTATGTTTTTATAAAGGTTTATAGGTAAATATTTTCTCAAGATTTTTATATATGTAACATCAGGGGGCCGGCATTGTGATTTATTTGGAGACACCACAACCAGGGGTTTGTCTCTTAATTTAGGATATAACACAACCGTTAGTACAACGTGTGCATAGGGCGATCGTCCACTGACGAATACCAACTATGAACTAACACTTGCCCTGCTTTTCATTCGGTTTTTCGAGGTGAGGAGTCTTGTGACGTCACGCGCTACGCACGTGTTGTTTTACCAATTTTGACAGCGGTGCCGACATATTATAATAGGAAGCATAATGTCATGGACACTATAAACTCTTATGGAGATGACCGGCTCTTGAGCGATCTGAAAACATCGGTCTCTTCTTAAGGCTTACTAGTATCGGAAATGGGTGAGAGTGATTTCCTAAGGTTATGGTACGCGGTAAAGTTTGTTTTGAGACCCACGCCAGCTGTCAAGATAGTGTGTACAGTACGACAGCCTGTGACACACAGTTTATTTGTGGAAATTTGAAGCGGCTAATATTCCGAAAAGCTCCTTACAGCTGCTTATTGTAAATGCAAACATAACATAAACATTCCCACAAACTTCACTGTGAATAATATTATAATAGGACCCTCGTGTTCCAAAGCTGCAGCAAAACATATCTACCCAAAGGACAATCGCCGTTTAAAGGTATTATTTCGAACTATAACTAACAACGTTTGAATCACAATGTATCGTATCTTTCGTGCGTGCTTACATTATGTCTTGAACTATATAGGATTAAAATTATATAAATATTCGTTGATCGTAAAGTTTGGATTGCAAGCGTATTCTCTTATTGAAAATAACCGCTTCTGATAGTCGAGTGCTTTTGGTCTTACGTGTCTAGAGCCCGGTGACGAGATGCCTCAATTTATAATTAATCTCTGAATCCGTCTCGCATATTACCTATGGACATTTAATGCTAAATAGGCATTACTTAGACTTAACTAACTCTTCAGTCTTGGACGTTACACTTAAATAGAAATACTCTAAAACCCGCGTCGAACAATCCTTTTAATTTTTTAAAACATACGTAATAAAACCAGTGTATTTTGTATTGAATGATGTTGCGTGATTGAGACATTCACACACATTAATAAACCCTATGAAGGAGGTATGTTAGCGAAAACAAGTACACATATAGACACATAGAATTTTGAAAATAATTCTAGATTATCATAATTAAATATCTCAACAACATTATATATAGCTACCCTAAACATTTCTATGATCTGATAGAATTTGGACAAACGTTAAGACTGTAAGAAACCACATTCACTAATAAATAAATCACATTGAAACACGTTGCACGACCGGAGACAACATCTAAAGAGAGAAAGCGAAGTGTACACACATTTTACGATTACCGATACGTAAGTTCTAAGCTAAAAGTTATTATTTACAAATAAATTAATCGATTCTAAAAGAAAATTATCACAAACATGTAAAATTCATATCTGTAAATCTAATAAACGTTGTATAAGGATCGCACACAATACTTAATTATATATAAAAATATATTGCTCAGGGTTTCAGTGGGTACGGTTTATCAAATCAGTACACTATAAATTGCCTGTATTTTTATCCTATTTTATAAGTCGGTATAAAACGCTAAAAGAACTTCAGCTAAAAAAGGTCATCCTTTAATTATTGATCCTTAAAATTTTTGTTCCCATACCGAAACTACTAATTCAGAACGGCAATAAATATTACTCAATACATTGAAGAAAATCCTTGTGAAAGAAAACAAAAGAACGATACACAGCCAACAATGTAAATAAAATAAATATGTAATTTGTAATAGTATGTAAATAATATATTTGTATCATTAAATCGCTTAGACTACAATATGCTAAAATGTATACATAAACATTTTTAAAAATCCTTAACGACTAGTGATATGTTTATTTTGATATGTAAGAATTACATTGATATGTTTTGATCACAACGAATTTTTATATATTAATATGGCGTGGCTTAATCTTCGGGCCAGCCGAGGTCTTCTCCGACGAGATCGTAGAACCTCTGATTGTGTTGTATAAAAAACTTGCGTAGCTTAGTTACCACGGCGGGGTCCACCCTAGGATGCTTGCGACCTTTCGTTTCTCGCAAACATTTATCGGTTGTATCATTGCGCAAGCAATAAAACCCCTTCGTTTCGTTGAAGTAAAAGTTTTTCCTGCCTGTTGAAGTATTAAGAATAATTGTATTCTCAAAACAACATAGAGAAATTTTGATTGTAGAGTAAATTTGTGTAACAAATCAAATGCATACCGATTTTATGTTCGAGTCCTAAAAACTTTTCGATACGACGAAGTTGCGGTACAGGATCCTCTATCAGCTGATCGCCGTTCACCACCAGGATTTGTTCTCTTGGGAATACTTCCAGCCATCGATGTAAATACGCGTGGTATAAGGATATTGCAATGGGCCTGAAACAACTGTCGATTAGAAGAAAGGAAGATATCGAATAAAACAATAGGTAATTGTTGATACGTACCGGTAAGCAGTATTGATTGAGCCGTCTGCTGAAATAGCGAGATGTTCAAAGGGCTTTGTGGCATCTGACAGTGGGTGGCCTGGAGAGGACACCGCAGGCGCCGACGGCGTAGCACGACTGCGTAGTTGAGTGTAGTCTGATATGGCGCGAGTAACTGGCTCCCGCACTATGAGGAGCAACCGAACTGATGAGTTCATGGCTCGAACACGCTCTGGGACCTGAAGGAAAAAGCTTGTAAGAAACCTATTATCTAAAAAAGTCGATATTAAAACGTTTTTGTGCTTTGTTTCCAATAACAGCATATAAGCTGCACAATCTTAACGTTGAAACTATATTATAATATTATAACTATAAAATGTCATGTTAGGCTAGTAAAGTTCCTGAGTGAAAATGATAAATTTCCTTTCTTACATAATTCCGCATTGGAAATAATGGTAAAATGGATACAGAATAATGACCATACCTCTGGTGTTACAAAGTAACTGGGACTCTTCTCTATAGTAATTTGCCCTTTAAATGAAAGAGGCATCTTGCTTCTGTACCACTCCAGCCCTAAAGCGTAGTTTTCATCTCGATCGAAGAAATGAACTTCGCCTGAAGCCTTCTGAACCATCGGGTGTAGATACAACATCTCAAGCAAAGCACGAGTTCCGCATTTTCGCACTCCAATAATAAGAGCCTAAAACAATAAAATGCTTATATGTAGAAAAAGGTGAAGTTTTTTCCCGTAATTACTCCTAAAGTGTAAACAGACGCGTCAAGAAAGTATCTTAAAGTGCTGCAGTTGCTTAATTCAAAAATTTAATGTTTCTTTTTATTATAATCTAACGCTTTAAGAAAAACTTTTATAAAACCGGTAAAGTTTAAATCTAAATATGAGTCTGCGCTCTGAAAATTCTGCTTTTAAAATATTCATTGAAGATAATTCTAAACACGACGTTTAAGCAAATTATATATTTTGTATGCTGTTATAAATAATTCGATGAAAATAATTGAGTGAGCAATTTTCTAATAACTAATACATTTTGGCGTTTCCAGACACCGGCATAAAAATAGGTATATATGTGAAGTTAGTACCTGAGGTAGTCTGCGAGCAGGCCGGGGCGTTCGGGCGGTTTTGATCCTTTTTCTTAGAGCCATAGGGTGACTTATCGACCGGGTGCCCTCTTGGTTTTGCAATATCTTACGACCCTCGCTAGCAGCTGACGCTATGCTCGCCGCCTGCGAATAATATAGCTAGAAACTAGTGCCCTAGTTAAAATTATTTGGCAACATCGCGGAAACTCTACTGAAATACACGCTATCAGTTGATGCTATCTTAAAAATAAAACTGGATATTCCCTCGTGACTTAAATATTTGTTCGCCATCTTGGCACAATATCGCAAATTTTCGAGGAAATAAAACGAAAATATAGTAAGAAAAACTAATTTTTCATGCTTGGGCGAAGTTTGGGAAGTTTAACCACGCGCAAACAAGTTATTTGTAACTCGTGCGAGGATAAAAGCTTGTCGTTAAGTAACTATGTGAAAGTTTTCCCTACAAAGAATCTTAGAAGTAGCTGGGAGTACTGAAGCCTGTGTTTACTAATCAGTTTCCGTAACATACTTAGTGCTGTAATATTAATATTTTCAAGCCGGTAAATGTTAGCCGAATAGGATTAAAAATGAGAATTTGTTAGTTATGGGTTATTAAGACTAAAATTATTAATTAGTGCATTTATAAATAGTAAGACGTCATATTATATCAAGTAATTACATAACACATATATTCGGGTTTTAAAATATTCGTTTTACTGAAAACATGATACTTTCATAATATATCACAATTAAAAAAACTTAAACAAATCTTGGATAGAATTTTCCTACCAAATTAGGTCCTAAAAGAGTACTCGAAATATTTATTACCAATAAACTACTCTATCTAAAACTTATTTTTCACGCTAGTTAGTCGCTTTTCCCCGTATTCTAATGAACGTGTGCTTCAAATATCAAAGCGAAGACAGGGTCTCGAGACAATAATCCTTGTGGTTCTGGGTCAGCTCCATTATTCTTTCGATTGAGCTAGCTTTGTGCTAGGAGCATTTCTACAGCACTCACTCCGCACTCCGCAAATGTGTCGCGCCTTGAGAATCCTTGTAATGCTTAACTGGTATAATTGAAAGGACTATTCTATGTGTTGTATGGTGAGGAATTGAATAACACGCTTTCGTCATGCCGAAAAAGAAAATCTTATTTGTCATTCATGATTGGTTCTTTTTTTTCTGTTTATAAAGGTAAATATAATAAATAAATGGTTTGCAAATGAATACAATTAAATTCAATTAAAAATTTTAAAAATTCTGCATACAAAGTAATAACCTTAACTTCAAAAAAATATTTCAAAACAATATCAACAATTTCCATCGATTCTCCACCTGAATGTCTATAACTCAATTCTGTAATGAAAAGTTGAACCACGTCTATAAATATAAGAATGATTTTCTCATAGTCATATTGCGCGTACTTTTATATTAAAAAAAGCTAAGTTCTACTTCGCAACACGATTTCCATACAAAAGTTTCGATCCGATTGTACGCATAGTCAAAGATTTATTGCCAGCTTCTTGTATCGCTGTATTACCCTGAATATCGTAAAACTCGAAGTCTGAACGAAGTGCCCATAAACAGATACGACTCATTCTTTGATTTAGATTTGAAGCTAGAACAACTCATAAAGACTTTATTCCGACTAGATTAAATAGAGTCACAGTATCTGAATAGCACGAATTTAATTATAGTCCAACGTCATAGCGGTTTTTGGGGCTTGCCACACCAACATAGGTGTAATGTATATAAAAACGTGTGGGCTTTACTTGCTAGTGATTATATTAATTAATGAGAACTAGATTTTTTTTAGGACAAAACATTTTTAATTTAAGTAAGATAGTATTAATTTAGTAGAAGCTTCTAAATTGACGACCGCTTGGCGCAGTGGTAACACAACTGCTTTCTGAACGAAGGGTCGTGGGATCGATTCCCACACTGGAAAAATATATTTGTAACTAGCTGTGCCAGCGACTTCGCCCGCGTAGAAAAGTGAAACAGTTGCGCAGCATTTTTGTAAATGCCTAACTCGCGCCAACAAACGTTCAGATTCTTTAAATTGCCATAACTTATTTATTTATCAACCGATTGACATGAATTAAAGACTAAATGTTAATTTAAGCTTACCACAATATATCATTGAAAACCCCATCTAGATAGGAGAAGCCGTTTCTGAGATTAGCATGCACAAACAAACAGACAAACGGACAAAAATTCCAAAAATCATTGTTTTGGGTTCTATTGCGTTAATAAATATAATATTTTTTCTCATAAATCTTCCATGTACAGACAGCGACTCGTTACGTTTTTATTATAATATTATTATGTATTGATTGATTTACATTGGTATGTATGTATTTCCAAAAGAAAAGTATGTATATGTAATATATTCCATTATCTAGTTGCCATAACACAAGCTTCGGCTTAGCTTGGAACTAGATGGCTATGTGTATAAATGTCCTGAAAAAAAATATTTATAAAAATTAAACCAACTGGCTAAACTAAATTGTGTGAACTTTATGTGCCTACCAAGAGTTAGTTGAATAACCTTACATTAAAAATTTAAATTTCAAACAGTTTTTATTTTTTGGTGAAAAACCTCATTAACACCTTTTCTTTGAATGGACTAACTTTAAGGGTTTATTTAAGGTTTATGGGGTCTTAATATTATAATTTTATATGGATAAGTGACAACATAAAAATGTTCACAGACCACTTTAATTAATCCTGATAAGAATTGACATAAAAGAATACTTTTTTACAATACTATGTTAAACTATTATTTTGATTAAAGTATAAGTAATATAAATTATAATGACGAATGCCCATACAATATCTAATCCTCCATAATCACTTCTTCAAGCCTTTTTTTAATAATAAAATGTCAGATAAAATTTGTCCCCTTCATATAATAGTATAGAAAATATAATTTCATTAATAAATGTAACAAATTTTAAAAATGTAATTATTAACAGTTTTATTATAACAGTAAATGTATTCTGCAATACTTGCAGACAACAGACTTAATTTATATTTTTGTATGAACATAAAAAGGTTTTTAATATAAAAATATGGTGTAGTAAAGTCGGTACGTGCTCCTATATTGTTTTACTACCGGTTGTAAATTATTATAATTGTAATTCATTTTCATTTATTTTCGTTTTTTAATTCAATATAATTTAATCTTTGTTGGATATAAACTGTTTACGTAGGTATAAATACTGTCTAGTATTTAACCTATTTAATAATATTGTTTGTTACGCATTTATTTATAGCTAATAAACAAATGTAAATATAATAAACAAACAAGAAATAGACGACACTAAAGACATACCTAATACTAACTGACTACCGTCTCCCATATATACAAGTATAAAACTAGAGTACTAGGGTAGTAATGTATAATAGGAAGAGTATTCTTTTAATTTAAAACCCCTTTACATAGAATTGCGAAGGAAACATTTAATAGCTACAACTTGACTGAATGAAGGTGTAACCCAAATTGTAGTTTTAAAATTCACGTCAGCTTGTATAGTCACTAGGGTATTCATGTGGACTGGAGTGAGATGAAGCCATCAAATAACAGTAAAAACAAAACATTTTTTATACTTTACACCGAGCAAGAAAAGTGCTATGGTTGGGTTAATTTTTCATTAGGATATCGTTGTAAGACTAGTCGTAATTCTTGATAAATTATTTATATTGCAATATAAAGCACAACTAATTACAATTAATGTGGAAGTCGTGAGAACATATGAATGTTTGTGACTTTTTCACGTGAAAAATACTTAATAGATTTGACTGCATGCAAATTAGACTTTAAATTAACACAGGGTATTTTTTTTCTCGTATTGAACACTAACTTGCTGTAGGTGCTATAAATATTTCACGAATTTGTGCAGTGGCTACACAACTGCCATCTGCTACCAAGAGTTAAGGATTCGATCCTCACACCGGAAAAATACATTTGTATCTTTCGGGAGTATCTGTATGTATATGTATGTATGTATCTAAATATATCTATTTGTACTTTATCTGTTCTCTAGTTGCCATTACACCAGCTCTGCTTAGAACTACATAGCGCTGCTTTCAAATAAATCCTAAAGTATAAATATTGATATTCGTGTTGAATATGCTCACTGCATTCAAAACATCACTATCCCAGTACATTTATAACGAAATGTTTCTCTCTAAAGAAATAAATGACGAACTATCAGTTCGTATCTACTTATTACTCATATGTTCTCAATGAAGTGATAAGTTTATCTTTTTTGAGAATCTTTATAACCTTAGCAATTTCTAGTTACCTGAATGCTGTATAGCGCGCTGTCATGAGAATAAATGTCTTTAAACCTTAGTATGTCCTAGTTACCTGAATGCTGTATAGCGCGCTGTCATAAAGCACGTGGAAGGTCAAAAAGAGAGACAGCAGCGTGACGGAGAGGAGGGCCGCGGCGAGCTTCGGCCGCGACACCCCCACCACCAGCACGCAGTCCGCCAGCTCGCCGTCTGCTGGTCGGAACGCTGAACGGGGTAACCATCTACGAGATATTACATTTGTTACATATACATCTAGTTTTCAACCGACTTAAAAAGGAGGAGGTTCTCAATTCGACCCGTATGTTTTCTTTTCTATGTTTGTTACACGATAACTCCGCCGCTAAATCTTTTTTCAGCGGATAGGTAATACCTCAAGGGTGATCTCATTTAAATTGAATGATAAAAAAAACGCAATATTTATACGCAATATCTCCGCCGATTATAAACGATATTTTTTTTTGAATAGGCATTATCATGAAGTCGGTTTTATTTTTTTTAAGTTAATTATCCAATTATAGAACAAGAGCGCATTATGCAAAATAATGCTTAACGTTGAATTCAAATACAGCAACGCTTCGCACAATCGAGCACTTTCAAAAGTACTAAGTAGTCGCTTGATCCGTGCAAATTAATAAATGTTTTTTCTTAAAGTTGACCATTGATGAAATGTCGCACTATACGCTGTAATTGGAAAACTAGGACAGAATTTGTTAGATATGCGGATCCTCTTCATTGTTCTCTATGGTTCTCTCTAAAGAGAACCTGACTGGATGGCTGTTAAGCCGTAGTTAGTTCGATGTCGAGAAGTTTTATATTAGCTAAGTCTCGAACAAATATCATAAGCGCGATTCAGAACTCGCTGCATTAGTAGCGGTCGCTACAATAGTCTTCCACTACTAAAAACAGCGTAGCTTATAGCTTAAACTTTCGATATTCAAACAATTTCACTCTACAATACGCAAGTTTACAAGACACATTATTATTAGAATCAAAATCAGTTCTAAGATAAATAAGGACCAATACAATCTATAATCAAAAACAATTAAGTAGGTACTATAATAAAACTCCCAACTAATTAATATAAATCTAAACTAAATGCTTACAAATTTACACGTGTAAATATCATTAATTATTCAATATTTGCTAATACGTGCATGTACTATAATGTACCGAGCCAATTATTGCAGTACAAATATTAATTAGCGTAACAGTTCAATTAATAATAATCTAATAACACTTTAAATTCATATAATCTCATGAGTATAAAGGTAATAAATTTATAAGTATTGATAGATCATATAAGAAGTTTTCTAATATAAGAAGGTACAACGACACGATAGCTAGGGATCGATAAATAATATTAGGAAAAAATTGAAAATATACATTCAAAGCTCACCGGACATTGGTGATACATCGTATAAATATACTTAATACTATGACAGCAATGACAGCTCTAATGAGATGCCGTAACTTGACGTCGTTTTTCGTAGGAGGGGTGGTACCACCCCAAGCAATACGGCCCAATTCATCCTATTAGCTTAGGTCTTTACATAAATTGAAATCACTGTGTCTGATTAAAAGAATTACTTTATTCCAAACCAAAACTAATAAGTGATATCTTCTAGACAATCTAAGATCCAAGGAGACAGAGTAAAAACAATAAATATAGTTGTCAAAATCCACGAGTGTTGATGGGCGGCGATGACCACTTTCCATCAGATGGCTCGTCTGCTCGATTGCCCCTTATGTTATTAAAAATTATAGGCATATATACATTTGGTTATTCTAGAAACTACTTACAGAATGTCCAGCGGCAGAGATTGAGAACAGCTTCTGTAGGTCGCGTCGGGTCTGTACTTGGGCAGACCCTGACTCAGGTACCCACGGGACTCCATGGGGATGCCATCCAACATGCTTTGTGGAACGTTACTTGCTACATCGTCACTCTCACTAGCCACTATCCTTATAGCTGATATCGGCTACATTTCGTTACATGTGTGCGTAGTATCTGAAAAATCTATATTTTTGAAATCTACCATGAGTCAATTGCTACGTGAAGTCCAGTTACCCGAGATAAAGATCAGGTTACGCTAGACAAATGAATTTATATTCTTCTAAAACGAAATTCATGGTTGACTGAATTCTGTAGCCATATACCTACACTTCGCTACATATATAATTAATTTATATTTAAGTATTTTACGTCTTATATCTAAACAGTATTCAAATAAACCTATTCAAGAACACTTTCATTCTCTCCTGTATATTGAACGTTGAAGGATGCTTATTGCCCAATTATATGATGCATACCTAGTTCTATAATGTCAGTAAATGTTCTTGTCGTTTAAAAGAGAAACTAAATAAGCCCAATAATAAGCTATATTTTTTAACAAAAAAAGGCTTTTATTACTGGAAATTGGCGCAACAAATGGCGGAAATGTACAACGCATTTATATTCCTATAATGAGCAACTATGCAGGCTAGTACTTCCCACTTTATTATGAATAATACAAGCTATGGCTTACTGGCTCTCAGCCAAATAAAGTCAGCAATGTATGCGTCGCAGCAATTCTTTGCTAATATACTACCGGAGCCTTTAAATGTAAATTACATTCGAAAGAAAAGAGAATCATTCTGTATCTGCCCTTAACCTTTGACATTAAAAAAAGCTATTTTTAAAGACAATCTTTTCAACTAAAGATGACAAAAGAAAAGCTTTAAACTTTGCTATAAGTCTATTCTTTCGATGACGACGTAAAATATTAATAATTCACTTCTAATGTAAAGTCATACCACATTTCATACAGCCCTTCTCTCCGGTACCTGCAACAATAAGGCCCACCTTTAAAATCTTAATAGGTATTATGAAAAAAAAATCTTAATTTTTTATCCTATCACAAATAATATTTTTTTAATCTATAGTCTATACTTACGTCTTAAAGAAGAAATAGTTGATTATTTGTTTATTTACATTGAAAAGGGACTGACTGGCTAGAAAAAATATTCTAGTTAGTCAGATTAGTGTTAAATAAAAAATATCGAGATAACGATATAGAACGCGAACAAAACCGTGACGTTTCGCTAGTAATTTATAAACTGAAACTTTCTTAAGATTGGAAGCAAGATTTAATGCAAACATACATATTTATAAGTTTCTAGTTACAGCGCTGTTTTTTCAAAATAGATGAATATTCAAAAGAACAACAAAGGCCTTTGACTTTTAAGTCTGATGTCAATAAGAAGTTCTTTTGAAGCGAATGTATTATTAAAGAAAAAGGCTGCATTGTTGTGCCCCAGAATTTTCTTTATCCTTTAATCTTTCAGCGGCAAGTGGTTCTGCTACTGGTAATTGTAGAATGACTTGCAAAAACTCCTTCATTTTTCTGTGCCCCTGGTGCCATAAACAAATATTTGGTTGGTTGCTTGTGAAATAAGCCTTGTGGTTCCTTTTTGCTATTCAATATTAAATATCATTTAAAATGAACTGAATTCATGTAACATTAGTTGTCCAAATTAAAATTATTCGAAACAAAACCATACCTCGCTAATGCAGTAAGAAACACGCATTCAAAGAAACATGGTATTACACATGTCTGCTTCATAAGGGGCCGTGTATCGATTAATTAAATCACTTAGTAAGTATATTATTAATCATTTGCGAATAACGCATTGTGGGACGTAACAAAAGATCAGATACACAAAAGCCTGTGTTACTCCGCTATCTGCGAACTATATTTGTAATCTAAACAGAAGTAAACACCTCGTAATGATACTCTTATCTTTTTAATTAAAAGACAAACTAGTTCTGTAAACAGCCGATTGCATCTTATACGTTAATATAATGAGTTAAAAATCTTTTATAATATAAAGCAGGTAAGGCTGTTGGTTAATTTGTATAGGATGGGCTTCGTCATTACTAGACGCCTTAAATCATTATTTCATTGATAGAAAACCACGTATCGAGAAGTACTTATTTAAAGGACGTTATTAACTACGCAAGTAACCGCGGAAGTAAATACTTGTATAAATAAAAAAAAATTATTAGTGAGCTTATTAAAAATATTATTGCTTAACAGTAGCAAACACGAGTTGGCATCCTTAGTTAATGTAGTACCTAGTTACCCAACTAATCATTAACGTATTGTTATAAATTGTTCCAAGAACAGCTTACCTTCATAGTATAGCACAGCGATTGAATAAAATAAACAATACAGTAGGGTATCAGAAATAGACTTAAGTATGAAAGAAAATGAATTAACTATTGTATTCCGAATCGATTAACCACAAATCGACCGTATCGTAGGCCCTATAAATACCTTGAATAACTAATACTAGATTTTTAATGTCGCTGCGTCCAAGGGCTGGTTAAGAGTGGGTCAAGGTGACAATGCAGTCGAGTCGTGCCACGTAAGCTTGGGCGCTTACAGCTTAATACACCGCTATACATGAAGGCCGATTTCACCTTTGGCGGCTACATTCGGAACGCTTATTTTTAAGATATTCGTATGCTATACTATTCTTGTAATGGTTTTGCTTAATTAGCTCATTTTGATTACGTCAAGGGCTTTATTATTAAATTTGTACCTTAAGTTACAAAGACTACTCGTAATAGTTTGTTTGAAGGGTTTTCGTAAAAGGTTATCTATCAGGGCCATAAAGGATATCGAATTACTTCCATCCCACTTTGTGTCGGTCCCTATTAGTTAATTCGAACATTTTTCAAACATAAAAGCTTGGCCAATTTGTCTGTTCACGCATCAATGAACGGTGCTTCAATGCTTTGATTATTCGCGATCTATACTGAAGTTTAAAAGTTAAAGGTTACGTAACTAAATTAAATGTTATAAGTTCAAACTCTTGACTTTGACCATTGAAATATATTCAACGCAGCAACGCGGAGGCGTATATATTTAGGTAACTAACTACGCCAACATGGGTCAGAAAATATATTCCAAGTATAGGGTGTTGTTATGACATTTATAATTTACTTTCCTTTTATGGTTTTACAGAACAAGATTGTTATGTAATTAAACAGTTAAATAGGACCGCGGAGGTTCATTTTACGAGCAATCATAAAACGATCCCTTAAAGCACAATATAAAGCTACGAAGCCAGCTATTTCGCGAAACCACGTTTTATTTCGGACATTAAGCGAATTTTATTTAAAATCCCCAGTTTAAGAATGCCGATTTCAAATTGTTTCTTACTGAATATTCAAAAGTATTATACTTTTTGTCGAGGAAATGTTTCGAGGACGATTTAAATACCGCCCGGTGTTATTTAGTTCTGAGTAAGTATATAAAAGCTTCCTTTTAGCTATAAGTTCTTGCAATATTGGTACTTACATAATTGCTTCGTACTACTATATCGATTCTAGTGTAATTATAATTGTAATGTTTATATAGAATTCAAGAGCCCTTTAAATGCATAATACTTTTAACCTATAGAAAGCGTTCTCGCGTTTTTTACGTACCTACCTATGTATAAACTGTCTTCTGTCCCGAAAAATATATAGCCTATCACTTACGACGTAAAGTATTTAATAATACGAATGTAATCATTAGTATTACTACAATAATACTAATGTAATCATTAGTAACATGAAGTTTTATTACTCAAATATTTTCAAAATCGGTACAGTAAGCCAAGTAAGCTTAGATTGCATATTGCCCCTCTAACAAGAACAGCACATAATACCAACCTCATAAGCTCTCAAAGTTAACCTCTTTATAATATTAGTAAAGTTCGAAAGGAGTAAACCGTCTCGCTCGATTGACCAAGACACCGTCGCAACTTGTATTGTTAAGAAAAGGGCAAGATACTGCGCGCAAAGAACCCGAAAGGTCGCACTTATAACGTTCAATGCCTTTGTGATATAAAATAACCGTTTTTCTCTAACGTTTATAGTTGTTTAAAATACAAATTAATATTCTTTGCGTTCTGTTGGTATTACTAGTTTGAAATGGCACCCTAGACCATTGAGTGATTGAAGATTGGCCATAACTATAGTTTTACCTACTGTACAGCCCAATGTCTCTATACTTATAAAATAAAGAGACAAATTGAAACCTGGGATAAACTCTGAACCGAACTAAACTGAACTTATTCTTATAATGTTTGTACAAAGAACCAGACACATTATTTATGTCTTTATCAATAAGGAAGAAACTTAATCATATGTTTTTTCGGTTGAAAAATCGCGAAGTAAACACCTCCCTGTTGCAATTAAACCATGCATCGGATAAGAATGTAATAAATCACATTTTTTAAGGAAAGACGCTAAAAAAGGCGTACCTACTATACATTACATGAATATATTGAAGATAAAAACCCTTGGAATGATATTTCTTAACGCTCGTAGGATGGTGACCTTTTTCATGTATAAATTTTACAATAGTCGTTGTTTATGTTTACATGACGATTCAAAAGTGTTAGTAAATGTGGCCTAATTGAATAAAGATACTTTTGACTTTGAAAAAATATGAACCTAGACACTGTTTCAGATATCCTTGCCAAACAATGTTCAAAAATGTTATAAGAAACATGATACACGCATCGTTAAGATATCCCGTTACAACTTACAATTCACCAGGCACGTATGACAACAACGTAATAGCACCACTTCGTAGCAACGCTTATTCCTATTATCATAAACTACGGAAGCTATAAAACAAAGCCTGTAGGAAAATTCAGCTCGCGCCCTTACGTCGATACGCGGCCAAATTGAGAAAATGGAAAAGGCTAAAGCAATACATATTTTGTTTGATAATCTTTTCGCGTCATGCTGTTCGCAGCGTGATGGATCACTGTAATACAAAAGTGTTTCAACTTACAAATGGCGCAGTAATTAGCGTCTTATATATGTAAATAATCAGCTAAAGTACTACAAATGTCTTTCATTAACTGCACGCTATATTCCTGTGAAACTTCGAAACGACAAATCTCAATAAACAAGACGAGAACTTTGTTTTTCTTATAAGAAACAAAAACTACTACCTATTAAATAAAAAAGTAAAAATGTATTTCATTTTTCGTTGAACAATTATATGTGCTAAGTTGACAGATGAACAAATACGAAAATAAAATGAACCCCTTTATTGAAAAGCTATTTCGTGTTTATAATTTATATACATAGCTAAACAATACATGCAAAATGTTTCACAATTTCTGATAGATATCTTATCCTAAACTGTCATAAATAGAATTAAACCTGTTACAAAAAAAACATACATAATAAATCGAGATACATAAATATTGTAAGCGCTAATTAACAAATGCTTTTATTTTCTATGTCGCGATAATGAATATGTATGTGTCGTACGTACGTACGTCATAATCTATATCTCTTTAGCATACTCATGAATTTTACAATTACACGAAACCCGGATCTGGATTCCCGGTGATTTATGCACATTCTATTATAAGCTCGGATATACAATCTACTTCAGTGTCAGTCGAAAAAATAATTTGATCTGACCTAGCTTTTGTTATGTTATCACTAGACATACAATTATGTACTGCGTAGTATTCTGACGAAAACTTATTATAGTTTATAAAAGGCACTAATTAAATCAACAAAACAAATTTCACAACGCGATTCGCAAATGTTCACAAGGGTACATACCTAATAATTCAAAAAAGTTCATTAAAAATGAACGTGCCGTTGTGAAAACTAATTAGGGAGAACACGCTCCTAAGTATAAATTGCGAAACGTTCACGAAATGTAAACTTTAATGTTTAATAGGCAATAATAACAAACTTACCTATGAAACATTCTAACAATGTTGCATGCGTGTGAGGTCGCTTCCGAGACTTATCACCGCCGGTACTGTTTTATGAAAACGAATGAATAATTACGAACTAAAAGTAGTAAGATAATAAAATTCCAATGGCAAACTATTTAGTTGTACTAATGTATGTTAAGTATAAAACATTTTAGTTTATTCGTTTGTTAGTTATTACGTTATTTCATCAAAAACAACTTCATTTCAGATGTAATTATGACAAAGAAAAGAAGAAGTCGCTTTAAAATCCCATTAAATTTTTGCAATACATTGTTACTTTTCAATTGAAGAATCTAACTCTAGTCTCATCTAATGCTCTAAGTACGACATTGGCAACCTACAATAAAGCTTCTTATAGTTTTTTTTTATATCAATACCGTTTTTCTTTTCGCTTATTAGTGTGTGTTGAAGTGAAGTTGGGTTTTTTGCAAATCATTTGGTCATCTGAAGAGTCCTTAATAAACTTCACAGACCAATATGACTAAGGATTTAAAAAAGGTTCTATTATATAGTGATAACTTCTCATATAAAAATAAGTATTAAGTTTATTTATTATTCTTACCTTCTAATCCATCTGAGCGTGTTCAATGACAGTTGAACCACGCTATATTTAGTTCTAAAAGAGACAATGCAAATAGCTGTCCCGATAGGGTATTATCACGACATTGAAAACATAATGTTTCGCATGCAATTATCCGTCTTCATAATCGTGATCGACGGTACACAGATCTATGTTACATTGGGTACGCATCTATTTGGCCAATGAAATTGTTTTCCGTCACAAAAAATATGATCCCATCAAAAACAATACTTGTCAAAAAAACCAAGTCTCCCAACTCAATTGTTCTACGGTAAAAAGTTATGAGATCCATGTAATACCAAGTCGTTTATTAATTTATTCAGTCTCTACTTAAGCG
>DWAJ01001518.1:0-21856 GCA_018238005.1 Eurema mandarina | reverse complement strand
TAGTAATTACCGGGGGTAAGTCTCTTTCGCAGGAGACCGACTGGGTGGGTACCACCACAGTGCCAGACATTCAACCGCCTGAACAGTGATATGCAAATGTCACTCCACAAATGTGCTCCGGTCTGAAGGGCACTGTAGCCAGCGTAATTACTGGGCTAATGAGACTTAACATCTTATGACTCAAAGTGGGGAGCGTCAATGTAGTGCACCCCTGCCCGGAGCAAAGTTCTGGGTAGCACTACATTGGTTATGGACTGGCGTTTCTCTTAACATCAGGATGGCGTCCAGCTCGTCTCACCACTTCATAGAATAAAAAAAAAAGTAAATAAAATACCAAGAATACCAAGCTTGTGGCAATTTGTTTTGTGAAAGTCAGACGATCTTACGGCACTACCAAGTCTCCAGTATTCATCTTGTGTTTCTTGAAATTTTGCACGTTTTACTTATAAAGTCAATATTACTAGTGTACTTTTATATACAAAGTACATACTGCTAAAACGGTAACAAAGATTGAAGTTCGCACCAGTTCCCAGAAGGAAGGAAGGAGAATGCTTTAAGCCAATGTGTTTCTTGCGTGAATAGCTTATGTTAAGGTAAATTTACAAAACATATGAAACAATTAAACTTTTCTGTTAGACGAGGGTGTAAACAGAAACAACGTACATATTATAACATATAACAATATTGATACAACCAATGATGTAGAAATTTTAATAGTTTCTTACTTCGATAACATCGATCGATACATAACATTGATCTTATGTTCATAAGTTTTTAAGATCATACTCCGAATAATGCTGATGTTGTCTATCATTTCGTTGTCAATATTGATTATAAATTATATATGCAGCAAACGTGTACAAGCTGCTGCTGTAGATTCGCTACGGTAAGGTGATGTTGCAAACAGGATTTGTCTACATACGTTTCATACTTCAAGCATTATGCGTAAGTATGTTTAATTTTCTACTAAGTGAACTCGATTACTGTGAAAGAAGTATTAGTTATATTGGAGCTACAATATGAAGTTGTAACAATTAAGATTTTGTATTTAGGGTTTCGCACCCCAAAAGAAAAACATGTTTCATGTCCGCCCATCTGAATTCGGAGAAAAGTAAATTAGCATTAAAAATATATAATATACGACTCTAGTACTTTTAGAAGTTTTGAAATGTTAGTTGACGTATAAAATAAAAACATATACTATAAAAAAAAAAAATAGCCAGTAATAAATAATGTTTTAAAAACTTAATGATATAATTAATGTTTCTAGGTCCTAGGTATTATAAATCTTCAAAGAGAACCAATCGATTATTTGATTGGTTACATTTATATAAAATCTGACTAAAAATATATTTCAGTTTCACTATAATCTTTCTGTGCACCAATTTTATATAACAGTACATAAAATTGTATCATATAAAATTGATTAGTAAAATTAAAATTTATACCGAACACGGAATGTTCTGGAAATGACTCAAGAGTGTTTTAGTTCATTGGAGCAATTGCAATCTCAGACTCAGTGGATAAGATACACATGTTTAATGACTTACATTGCAGGCGCGTAATTAAAACGAGTGGCCGGGTGTACGATTGTTATTGCGAACTGGAATATTGTTCTGCCTACGAGTATATTTTTGAATTAAATTGCTTGCTTCTATGAATAATTATATTATCGATACCAATTCACTGTATGAGATTATTAATTCAGTTAATTCAAATTTTCGGTATTCACGTGTCATAATTTTCTTGTTAAGATGCATTAAATGAGAGTAAAACAACTTAAACAAGTAACCTTAAAACGAATTCTAGGGTGAAACGGGCTAAAGATAACTACACTTCGCCCAAACAAAGGTAAATAAAGGATTAATGTACCTTTGTACGAAAATGAATAAGGGGCTACTCTTTAATAATGAACCGTTGGGTTGTTCTCTCACGGATATAAATAATTCTTACCTACGTGAAATGTACCCATCCTGACCGGCTAAATATCAAGCTTAACTTTTACATTCATTTGGTAAAATTTAATACCGTATAGTGAATGTTTGCATTTGTAAACTCATATAATATGAATATTTTATTTTGATATTTAAAATTTTCATACTATTATAATATTGCAACCACATTTTAACCGACTTCAAAAAAATGAGGAGGTTTGTTACCTCACAACTTTCGCCTGTGCGAACCGTTTTGGATGATTCTTTTTTTGTTTGAAAGGTGATACTTTACAGGTAGCCCCATTGAAAGGATGTCAGGGTCTGGTGATGGGAATCCAGAGAAATCAAGGGGAAACTTCCAAAATTCTTCTTCGAAAATTGTATGGGCGACTAGTGCGTTTATAATTTTTTCAACAAGTATTTTATGTAAACATTACGATTTCAGTAGTCCGGAGCAGGTCTGACGATGGAGCCAAGATACCGTCGAGGGAACTCCTCAACGATTTACAGCAGCTACGTGGTGTTTGAGCTTGATTAATTTATATTGATAAGGACTATACATCTAGATGGGTTGTGACTACCATTAGGGGTCTGATGCTGAAGACGTTGCATAGCGTAAAAAACTCCTCAACGGTATACAGTAACTACCTTGTGTTTGGACTTAATTAATTTATATTGATGAAAACTTTGCACCCGTATGAGCTATTATAAAGAATTACAGTAAATCAAATGATGGAGACCATACACAGTAAAGGGATTTCCTAAAATTAATTACACCATTTAACATAGGATAACCATATTCCCACACAAGTAACCGTCGTTTCTTTATTCGAGAAGCATCCTTGAGCGACCCACCACTTAAAATCGTAAAATAAAATAATTTTTAACAATAATAAACCAACTTCAAACTAAAAAGCAAAAAATAAATTTACTTCGCAGAAATAAACATGTATTTTCATTTAGTATATAGAAATGATTCAATAGCTATTTTATAATACAGAAGTCGGTGCCAAGTAAAACAATAACTGCTTGTTTGGTTAAATCGATATAGTATAGATTTTTGTAGCATTTACTTAGTACCGACTTTATGAAATATCTATTAAATCGTTTCCATATACTAAACGAAAATACGTATTACTTTGTGCGAAGTAAATTTATTTTTTGCTTTTTAGTTTGATGCCGGTTTATTTTTGTTAAAAATATTTTATTTGGTTTTTAATCTGGTAGTTTAAATACCTATTTACAAAATAAGAAAAGCCACATGATTCGAATCTGAAACGATCTACAAAATCTATTCTGCTATTTAAAACTGGCCTACAATTCCCGTTTAATAACACGATGACGCATCTATATCTCTTTCAAATTGAATGGACTTATATCAAGAAGTTATTTAATCCTACACTATATTATTATAGCAACAAAAAAAGAAATATGGCATTTAATTACATTGTTAGTGCTTCTATCAAATTCATCGCAATATTATATTATAGATAAAGAAAATGCTGATACCAACTCATCCAAATCCCATGTACCTACTACTTGGAACCAAACAACACCACAAAGTGAAAACTTATGGGGCTGTTATTAAAATTGACGAAGTTGTTTTAAAACATGTTACATCTGCCCTCACTCTCGGTTTACTTTTGGATGGAGAACAAAAATACACGGAACACATAAAATAAAAAAATTTAATAAAATAAAAAATGCTTTCTATACAGATTAAAAGTTCTTTTCAAAATAAGACCATACATCAGACAAGAATTAAGATTCCTTTTGACGGAGTCTTTGGTACTTTCACAATTTACATAGTGTAGTGCAGTCTATGGCCCGAATCTTAATTCGTATAACGAAAAATCAATTCAGCGCGTACAGATTGCATGCATCCGATCTGCGTATGATGTTCCTAGAAGGGACAAAAAAGGCATCCTCAACATGTGCGCCTGCCGAGAACTTCATTACGCTTGTTCTATTCAAAAAGTTATTATGACCAAAAAGCCTGAATATGTTTTTAATAAGTTCTCCTGAACAAAAAATGTTTAAACAGAAATCACCGATCAAGTTCCGATAATTCACTTCAATTACCACACATCATTCTTCTCTTTTCAGAAGATGTTTCCGTTTTTCTGCATCAAAGATATTATGGAATAACCCCTCCAATACGAAATAAGATGAATATAATAACATTTAAAACTAAATACAAATCAGCTTTATTGAAACGCCAAATTGATGCGGTCTCAACATGACATTGTTATTCAGGTTTAGTTTAGGCCAGTGTGAAAGGAAAGTTCTATGATGTTAGTAATAAAAAAAATATTTATTACTTAAACAAAATGTCTTAACTATAGACTCGAGATCCACTGTACTGATTTCAAACATGCTTATTTAGACGTATCTCTATTCCGAAGAAGATAAGTTAAAAAAACGACCTAGTTGGGTTTGACGCGAGTGAAGCTACTTAATCCAAAAAATATTCAATGGAATAATATACTTCATACATAATATGATACATGCTTCGAGCTATAGTAACTATACAACATGCAGAATACAAGTAAATTGAGACGATGAATAGAATATTTCTCAACACCGCCTGATTCAGTTATCGCTTACAATGAGTTTATAGCAGTCGCGCCAACGAACACACTAACTGAGTTACTTGCTGAAATAAGCTGCCTCTAGTCCTGCTCAATTGGATTTGAATAATGCTTTTAATCTGAATTAGATGAAACATTGCATCTTTTTAACGCAATTATTTACACATCTTTGGAGCGTGTTGATTACAATGTGGCTTAATAATTATATGCTGACACAGGTAAGTTGTATTTAGCGCTCTATTAATACAAAAGTTTAAACATAGAAATATTCAGTTACAAAAGTTGGGGAATATTAGAATTTTATTATAATAATTAATAGTGATAGAATAATTTATATTTTAAACAGTCGACAAAATAGACGATTTCAGTTTTATATAGTATCACAAAGCCATCCCCATATTGTCATGTACAGTCAGTTAGCTAGTCAAGAGCTTATAATTACTATAGTCATGATCCCTACGATGAGCACTATCAAATAAAGGATTTTTTTTTTATTTGGCATTGTGAAAATAATTTAAATTGTTGTCTGCTATTTTGAATAAAACACCCACACGAGACACTAAAAATATGCTAACGAATTACCTCTTAAAACGAGATAAAAATAATACAAAAACAGCGACCACAGTTGAGTGCTGATGCAATGTAATCCAATAAATCTTACATTCTGGTGGATACACAATGAGTATCACTTACCTTTTAATTCCTTCGCACCTATTTATCAACATACTATTTATTTCCCAACGAGGGCAACTAAACTAAGCAGTCTTATTCTTTGGCAATGAAACATTTTCCTTATCGTCCGATTTGTTATTAGATTGTTCCAAAGGTACTCTCAGGGCGGACGAGTTTTCTCTTATTATTTTTATTGGTTAGAGGGAGGATAGCCACTGAGGCGCACAATGCTTAACTTGTTATGTTTTATTATATTTGTTATCACGTGTATTGGTACTCTTCTATTACATTGATTATGGGAAACATAACATTCTATTAAGAGGCTGATTTATTTTACGAGATTGTTATTGCTGTCATTGTCAGTAGAATACTCATAAGTTTCAGTCATGGGAATATAATGGAGTGTATAATAGGTATGTAAAATATAAAGAACAGAGAACGTTTTTTATCCACCATCATCTGGAGAATGACATAGGCTCCTTTTTTTATATCAACCCCAAAAGGTTGCGTGAGGGGTTGAAACTTTTTATAATTTTACGCTTTCACGGCCAAACCGCTGAACCGATTGTAATGAAATTTGGTACACAGGTGGTCTAGAGCCTGAGATAAAACAGGCTGCTTTTTAACTGGAAAAAAGAGTTAAAAGAGGGGGAAGACTTGACCCCCCGTGGTCAAAGTTTATATCAACAGCTAGTAATAAATAAATGAGCTTTATCGTCTATAAACTCGACGTAAGATCTATGTGCGCATTTAAAGTCGTCCACTTTATTTTGCACCGATTGTTTAATCCGTACGGCCTTTTCGTTAAGTTCACGTAAACTAAGTATTTTTTACGATTTACTTACCAACAATTAGGTTAATCCCAAAAAAATACAATAACAGAAATCTAAAAGTAAACTTTGATAGCAAACAAATTGGACAGCTCAAACGTCCGTATAACAGTATAAAATGTTGGTAACTTTTTACTTGTTTACCAACATTGATAAACGAAACTAAACAAATGTTGTGCTATTTCGGACGATGATATTTACTGTCCAGGGACCCGTGATTCGGGAGCTAGTTCACCTTCTCTTCAAACAAAACGATTCAATAAGAGCCATTTTTTGCATGTATCATGAAATTGTAGCTTCATCTGAAGCCATGTTACTTACTTATTAACAAATTGTCAAATATTTATTGAATAGCTATTTTAAAAGAATAAAATTAATTGTGTTTTATAGAAAATATCCTTTAGATCTTTATCCCTGGAACCTGAGACTTTCCTATATATTTATATTAGTATCATTTTATGCTTTAAGCATACATATAATAAAAGTAAAAGAAAATTAAAAAGGTAATTGCAAAAACTAAAGATAATGTTTGTCTGTCTGCGTAAAATAGTTATAAAGAATTTGAATTGACCGTTCAGTATACAAAACAATTAAACGAAACACGAAAGGGTTTGAGTTATGTTAGAACTAGTTAATAGTCAGAGGACCGCTATCCCGTTCATAATTCAGTTAACGCGTTATGTGAAGTTAAAATTATTTTCATAAAACATCCCTTATCGAATATTCGTAGAAACCCATACTATTTTTAGCTATTCTGTTATGTAGAATGTCGTTTTATCCAATAATTTTTGTATTGAAGATTTCAATTACATTGGCAGATCAATAACATCATTAAATGTCATATTTATTCTAAAATATAAAGCATTATCGCCTCCGTTAATAATAATAGATTTCGTAATTTAATTTTTCTATAAAGTGATTATTTGAATAAATTATTATATGCAATTTACACTACCATCATATTAACATCATATTTAACAAATGCGTTTAAAATTTGAATATCTTGATGAATAAATATCCCCACACGGGGTAGACGGTACAAAAAACATTCACACTTGGTTTTATGACAGTTTTTGTCAATCCCATTCATCTGTTATTTCATTCGATTGTGTTCGTGCCATTTGTCTAGTGCCGTTGTTAGTGTTGCTCTACCGTAGTACCGCTGTTTGCGGTCGGGCTTGTTGCCTGGTTTAATAGACAATAGAAAGGTCAAGTATCACATTTACATTAGTCAGAAAATAAATTTATTAAATACATTTTTGACTTTAGAAAATATGACTCAATAGTAGAAAAGTTATTACTCCATTAAAATTACAAGATGCCCTTAAAATATTTAATTTTAAGCCAATTCATATATAGTAATGAACACACATTACTATAAATGTAGGTATGAAAATTATTTTTTCTATGTGTTACGATTTTATTTACACAAAGATATTTTGACAATTTCACTCGTATTAGGCATTACAACGTATAGCGAATCTCGAATATCATACTAGTACCTATCACATTCGAGGTATATGACTATCTTTTATTCTCATAATTTTAAGAGAAATATAAATGTTACACAATACTACGAAAATGATAAGTCTAGTGCGGATGCAGCGTTACTAGGAAAGCTAAAAATATGCATTGAACGAACATATTTTTAGAAAACAAAAGCACAAGCTCGCGTAGATTCTAAACAAAATAAAACTAAAGCAAATCTGATGAAGATTCCCTTTGCAACTGCGTGAAAAGCTATTTATCCAATTATTTTAAACAAAGGAGCTGTTACTTTAATGTAATTTTTCTAAGAGTGCAAAAATCTGAGTATTATTCGTTCGGATAAAGTATTCAGTAAAGTCGGTTACGTTGTTAGAACTTTGCCCCGGGCACGATGAAGAAAGTGTCTTGGAATTCGTAAAGCTTTGAGGGGTTTTCAACATTTGAATTTTATATTCTTTCCAACAGAAATCATGCTTACACTTCTTAATTCTCAACCAAGTGTTACTTTAGGCCTTGCATGATAAGATGTTAAAAAGTTGTAAGATGTTTTAAGAAGTTCTAGCGCAAAAATTTAATAAGCATTTTCTGTTTATTGCGATTTTTTTTTAATCTTAAAACAACCCTTAAATTGTTATAACTATAGTATCATGAATTCTACCTTAACCTATGAATTTTTTAGTTTTAAATAAAGGTTAAATTAATATATTTTCTTTAACTAAGTTAACTGGAATTTTCAACGATAAAAAGACAATTTTTTTTACATCAATCCTAAATATGCTTATAAAGTTGCATTTTTCGACTCGAAAAAGATACATATAGTATATTGAGTGTGTTGACCGAGAACTCCTATACAAAAAAGGTTAACATAAAGTCTATGGAAACCAACTCCAACAGTTCTTGTAACCACACTCAAAAGCTGAACTACTATGAATATTTATCCCAATCTTCAATAATTACTCTTACATTTCTTTTTATTCCTTGCTATCTACAATATGCTGTTCTATTAAAACTTAAATTATATTCCTTCTCCATAATTGTCAAAACATTATTGCTCAAACGTTATCAAGACCACGTCACAGATAATATTGGTACTTGACCGTTTTAATGATGGGACACTACTGGCTTCAAGCACGTATTGTGTTTCATGAGCTTCGACTGAGTAAACACGAGGTTCAAAACACTTGAGATCAGAGCAAAAGAACAATAGTCTTTGACAGAAAAGGGTACAATGAAATTGGAAAGTCTTTTATTAAAAAGACCTTTGAAAATCATATTTTCGAGAGAGTGGTCATCTATTGTGGTGATCTTCGGTATCGTTCAACAAATAAATTTATTGCTGAATTAAACGACATTCTATGTATGTTTTTATGTTTTATTTCTTCTAAATTTTACCACATCAAATTCAGATCAAAATATTCTTAATATTGAAATAAAAATAAAGGTAAAAGATTTCACAAAGTATAATATTTCAATCCTTTTTGGACCCATTTGACATTTGTGTAGGTATTGTTTTTTGATTTACTAAGTCGGAAGGCCAAGCATAACTATTTTATCTTTGTGCCTCGTATTATATTGCGGGGAATCACCTATCTTTGTCTATGCGTTGGCATTCTCGTGCAGGTGTAATATTCGGTTTTCTGATATAAAAGTATAGTAAAACGATCGGTTTTCATTGAGAACTCAGATAGGAACTGATCGTATCCGAATAACTTTAATTTAATTTGATAAGTAGGTGCATATAAAATCACGCTGAGATCAAAAGTACTATTTATCGAGTCTGTTCTCGCAAAAATTATACAGGTAATTAATTAAGACTCACACTGAAAATTTATGATGTATAATTGCTTCTTCATTTACATTTTAGAATTAAGCTGGTTTTAAGATTATATTGTATCATTTTATTTCTCGGTTTAAGCAGCTTTTGTTAATCTTGTTTTATGTATGTGAGCGGTATCGAGGTTACCAGGAACTGTAAGCTTATATGCTAGCTGATACGCAAAGGAGATTACATTATAATCCTTAAGTAAATACTATAGTCTATAATCATGTAAAATAATGGTACAGCTAAAGTCCAGGGTATTATTGGTGAAATTGCTGATTAGCATATTATGGGAATTTAAATATGATGTTTGCAAAGTTTTAGAACAGTACGTACGGTATCGTATTAAGAGGCTTCTAGAAGTATATGTATATGTAGGTACTTAAAAAAAACATTTAAGTTTTTTATAGTTAATTGAAATCTTTATTGTCATAATAAGTTTGTTATCGTTACAATTAGAATCAATTCTTATCACAAATTAATAAAATTTAACGTAAGAAGGAGAACAATATCGTTAAAGCTTCGAAAACGTTACAATAGACGCACATTATTATAGTATCAATAACTACAAAAGTAGACGATTATTGTAAGGGACAATGCCGATATGAACACTATTGTGTTTGGGTTGCTATGTGAGCTAGCGTGAGCTTACTTCTTTGTCTTAGAATCGCGTTTCCTCTGTCCAATGTAATATTGCAATCTCAATTGGTCTTCGAATAATATCGTACGTATTTAATATCTTATATCTTTTCCAAGAAATATGACTTTGTTCTCAAAGATAAAGTGTGCAGTTCAAAGTCGGCAGCATGGGCATATCAATAATGTCTTGCAAATAGATTTCTTTGAGATGAATGCAATTTTCTTACACATTTAAAATGCTTACCTTTGCACTGAACATTTGCTTATCTTTTCTAATCACTAAATACGTTATGTCACGAATAGTGTAATAAGTATTTTATATAAACGTTGCAGTAAATCGTGGACTTCAAAGTTTGTTCATATAATATATTTTGAGCGGCCGCGGCGGTAGAAGCGGGAAGCGATAGAATCAAAGGGCCGGCATCATGCCCGTTTCGCAATTGCGGTAACTCGCGCTTCTACGAAACATCGTTAAACTTACGATTCTTTTTATACCATTGTTAATTACTTCCGCGTTCTATATTGGGCTTGAATAAACAGTGAATTTGCTGTATCTTTATTTTGTATTCGCTCATTCTTGCATTTTGAAGTTTTAGACTTTTTATATAGAGGTCTCGTTAAATTACTATTCTATGTATTTAAAAATCCGCTGAAGGCTTTCCTCTCGAAAATAAAAAATACTCTCCTTACATACGTACTAATAATAATATAATAGTACAATATGTAGTAGTGTGCTAAGGAAGACCAAGAAATATAAATTAAAAATTAAGTTTCAATTATTCGTTTTATAATCAGTTTGACAAATCGACTTATTGGCTTTAAAATTTGTTTGACTAGCCGTTATCGAAATCGCAACAGACATCGAACTCGGAAAGCAGCGCAATTGAATGGATTCTCTCGAGGAATCAACGAATCGTGACATTCGATGCTGAATAATACATTTAATCAATTTAATAGAAACGGTACTTGCAATCCTGTACGGCAGCTCAATAAAGAATCAATGAGTTCTACCAAAATTCGACACAGTTCACTGCTCACAAGTGACCCAGTATTTATTATACTATTGTATGAAAGCTTTTTCACTATTGAAGTAGCCATTTTTCATTTGATCCTCAATAAAATAAAACAATCCGATTTTAAAACTTTTATTATCAACACTATATTTATATCCTAAAATGAAACAAATTGCCACTTTAAAATACAGATAAGAAATTTTTTGGTACATTTTTATAACACTAAATTAAGTTTGATATTTCCATAATAATTACAATTACTTTAGCATATTGTTAGTATCACTATTTTATTCATCCTTAGAAAATCTTAATAAATAAACATTTTTTTTAATAAATTAATAAAACTATTATAATTTTACGAAATACTTATATGTACACAATGCAAATTAATATTTATAGTATTAATAAAGTAGATATACAAATTTAAACTAAAATCACCATTGTTACAGTTTTTAATTATGATTTTGTAATCACAATGACTTCACATATTAAAACGTTTTACGTTTGAAGTAAGATATTTGTCTTATTAACATACAATTTTTTTTATTGGTAACTTAACCTTTAAGCCATGACGTATGCGTTGCACAGACGGTGTGATGATACATTTGAATATAATTCATTTCACCCTTATCCACACAGTATAAATACAATATTTTAATAAGCTTAACGTAATCCGTATAAAACAAAATACCAAAATAAACAAACCGCCTGTGAACGGTTAAGTCACTTATAATTTAATTACCTAATCCAACATTATAGTATATTAAAATCTTATTACTAATTGTCAATTGTATGATCCGCGGCTACCCGATTTATAAATCTTGTAGTACCTCATTAACCACATGGCTTGAACTGCGGTTTAGCATCAGAAATTGTGTTTATGTCCATTTCTGTTGTTTGAGCTTCAATATTTGGTGTGGGAAAATTATCATATGAAATATATTGCGGCGCTTGTTGTATTTCAGATTTTGTAACTACGGGACGTTTTTTGGATTTCATGTAGCCTAACGCTGATACCAACACAATAAATACAATGATTCCAATACAACAACCTACAACCAAACTTAGGCGTCGCGTTATTATGTTAGCAATGCCCATATATGTGTTGGAAAACGGCCTATCAAAGGAGGTCTCAAAGATTTCTATGGTATTCACCGAAGTGCATTTACTGGTTTGAGTGTCATTCATGAAGCCCCGAAGATGATTCAAGAGGAGTTCGTCCCCGTACGATTGAACATTTATGTTTTCGGATGACGAAGCAATTCGTGCGTCTGGCAAGGAAGATCCAGCTGACGCGCCAAAGTTACCAAAAGCTATGACACAAATAGTGTACCTAGTTCCCGGGGATAAGTGGATCAATCTTGTCATTCTCGCCGTGGCGTTTAATATTTTACCTCGTATCTGCGAAAAACACACCATGAAAATATGAAATGACTATTTGTATAGGCGTTAAAAATCGTTGGTCATATGAACAATTGTTAAAAGGTAGATTTACACGAATTCACTGCACAGCCAAAATTTCCACGGTCGAGGAACATAAATATTTTTTATGGTCCATTGAAGTGATGCACAGCCTTTGTATTCAAATGTTTGTTGTAATGGTTGCTATACTCTTTTCGTGTTACACGTTTCAGATATTAATATAAACACTAATTTGTTTGAGGTACGTGAAGTGAAATAATTTAATACTTATCCCTCAAAGGGATTTTCATAAATTTCCTATAAAAATAAACCATGACTACTTACAATGGCTGGCATGTGTTCCTTGTAGTAAGCTACTTGGTATCCATTTAAGCCGCTCTGATTGCGGCTCTGCCAAGACACTATTACGGAATAGGTCTGTATGTCTTGTATCGCAATACGAATTACGACTGGAACATCGCATAACTTCTGTGGAGGTAGTTCTAAGAAACTGTAGCCATGGAGTTCCTCGGGGTGCTCACATCTCAGATTGGAACTCCCCTTGAGCACAATTTTGTAATGATTTTGCATCCACTTCCATAGTTCTTGAGATTCACAATTACATGACAATGGATTTTCTGTAAGAAATACTCGTATTTATGTGATGTATTGCTAACAATTGGATTAAAGACAGATGGATTCTAAACTTGTTATAAAATTTTAAAAAGAATGGTTTAAGAATCGTTTTTAAAAATATGTTTTCTATTGACCATAATAATAAAATTATAACGTGAATAAAATAAATTTAAGTGAATAGAAGTTACGTACCGTCAAATGAGATTGATTTAACTTGGGCTTCGATGGACAAAAGCATTTTAATACTGATAACTTCGAAATAATTCTTATTCAAGTCAATATGAATTAATTTGTTGAGCGATTTAAATGTGTCTATAGCTATAAATGAAAGCCAATTTCCGCTTAGATTCAATTCAGTGAGACTGTACAAGTTGCGAAATATGTTTTTGTTTATTCTTGTTATATGATTAAACGAAAGGTCCAACTTTTGTAGACTTTGTAGGTCGCCAGTGAACTCTTCGAGTTCCCTTATAATATTTTCTGATATATTTAGTATCTTTGTAGAGTAGAGGCCTTGCAGTCTTTCTCTTGGCACATTTTCCAGTTTATTTTCACTCATGTCTAAAATCTCCAAATGGTGTAGCTTAGAAAATGCACCCGGAGACAATCGAAGAAGACAATTGGTTTTCAATATCAGCTTCTTTAATGATGGGAAGTTTTCAAAGTCTTTGCTTGTTATGATACTTAAGTTTGTCCTTGTTATTATAAGTTCTTCTAAGAGTGGGAATTGCTTAATTGGGTATGAAATTAACAATTGCTCCAAAGAATTAAACGACAGATTCAAAGTCGTCAAAGAAGGTAAGACTGTCTCAGAAAGTCCATTACTTGGTACATGTTTGAAAAAATTATGCGACAAATCTATTTCCTTTAACCCTACCGAATGTTGAAAAAAATTCGGTGGAAGAACTGTAAGCATATTATTATTCAGCTTCAAAGTCACTAAATTCTTAAGAGATGGTGAATTGAAACCATTTAGAATGGAAATACGGTTATTAGCCAGGTTCAGAGTTCTTAAATTTTGTAATCCAGTAAATTTGAAAAAATCGACACTGTGCAGTTGATTATCACATAAATTTAAATTTTCTAGTGAAGTTACATTGAAAAGTGCTACGTGAGGAAAATCGGCGAAGGAATTTCCTTTTAAATTTAATTCTTGTAAAATCGTTGTGTAAGCGAATACATCTTTATGTAGATCTTTGAGGTTATTATATGCCAAATTCAGTCGAAGTAAATTTTGATTTTTTATAAATATTGTCGGAGGTAAGAACGAAATATTTGACATTTCCAGTGTTAAGGATTGTAAAGACGGTAGATGGGTAAAGGTTTCGTTCTCAAGAAAAGTAAAATTATTATAGGACAACGTGAGCGATTTTAGTCCGGGTATTTGTATGTGTGTTACAACTTCCCACGTGAGTACATTATTATTCATTTGGAGATCATTCAAATTTGGGAGCGTCTGTATGGAGCTTGACTTAATAATTGATATGCTATTCAAATTCAAACGAATTTGTTTAACTGGCAATGTCGACATATCAAAATCAAATATAATGATTTCATTATTAGCCAAATCTAATAGCCTTAGCTTAATTAAATGTGTAAACGTTCCTTTTTCGATGTGAATAATGTTATTTTTCTGCAAATACAGTTCTTCCAACGTTACAACGTTATAAAAAGTCTCGTTATCTAGATTTGTAAGCTTATTACTACTTAAATCTAAATATTTTATTTTTTTTAGATACATGAAAGTTCGTTTTTCAATACTAGTAATAGAATTATTTTGTATATACAAGCGTTGAATGTTAAACAACTCGTTAAAAAGGTTGGAAGTGAGTACATTTAAGTTATTTTGTGTGAGCCACATTATTTGTACATGAACTTGACCTCGCAGAGAAGAGTTTTTCAAGAGAGAAAGATGATTTCCACTAAATTGAATGGAAACCAATGAAGAATTTCTATTTGGGAACACATCTCCTATAGTTGTTAATTGATTATCTTGCAAATTTATGTGTTGAAGTTTTTTCAGGGTAATGAAAGCATGGGAATCAATGTTTTGAATGACATTATTTTGTAAGTGTAACTCTAAAAGCCCCGGTAAAGGGCTAAATATATTTCTCTTTATTTGACTAATTTTATTATTTTGTAACCTTAATTCCTTTAGCTCCTCCAACTTTTCAAAAACTGAGTCATTTATTTTACTTATCTCATTATTATCAAGACTTAAAGTTTCTAGTTTAGTATTAGATTGGAAAATTTTTTCAGGAAGTCTTTTCAAAAAATTTGTTCCCATATGAAGTTGCGTCAAATTATACAAAGTACTAAAGCAATTGGGCATTAAACTTTTAATAGCGTTGTGTTCAATATTTAAAACTGCTAATGATATCGCGTTATAAAATGCATCATTGGAAATTTCTAAAATATTATTCTCCGAGAGAAATATTTCTGTTAATAGCTTAAGATTAGAAAACACGCCATTTATGTAATGTATATGATTATGACTTAAATCTATAGTACGAAGATTGGAATTCCTTTGGAATATATTATTTGAAATTATTATTAATTTATTCCTACTTAAATCTAATACTTCTAAGTTTGTTAGTGCATAAAATGCTTCTTCATCAATGTGGGCAATCTGATTTCTGAACAACGTTAACGTTTTTAAATTAGGCAACGATGAAAACCAGTACCTTTCAATTCTAGCAAAATAATTTGAACTTAAGTCTAAAGATAATAACTGATTTATGGAAACATTTGAAATATCTGGTACTGACTCGATTTTGTTCCAAGCTAAGCGCAAACTAATAAGTTTAGCAAGGTTTGCTAATGGTTTAAGAGGAAAAACGGGAAGAAAATTTTCCGTTATATCCAACTCCGTCAAAGTTGTTTCAAGATAATGAAATGCATTATCAGAAATATTTTCTATTTTATTGCCTTTAAAATTGATTTTACTCAATTTAAGGCCTTGAAAAGTATTTGCTTGAATTTCTTTGATGCCGTTGAGCTGTAAATCAAGTGCTTCAATTTTATGCAATTGCGACAAAGATTCTTGTGGGATCCTGTTCAGCTTACTAGAAAGGATGCTTAGCGATTTTAAGGAGTCGCGAAGGGAGGTAAATGCATTGGGACTGATTTTGTTGATGTTTGATTGTGAAATTTGCAGATTTTTGATTTTTACATGATGTGGGAGTAAGTCTGCTTGTAAATTAGTCACGGAACCCTCAAGGTCATATATGGATAGAGACTGAATAGTGCCTTTTATTTTGTTTAGCACATTTTTCACAACACTAGGTGTCGCGCTTGGACACTCGAGAAATAGCCCTGGAATAAGAAGGAACAGGATGATAAATTAATAACACATAGAATATAGTATCATATACATGACGAGACACAGAGTATTATTTTTACCTTCTTTAAAATTGTAACATGGACAAATTGGATTTTCTGTGAGGCTCGGGCATTGTGGTTGTTCTTCTCCTTGTAGTATCCGGACATTTGTGATAATTAAGAATACGCATAATCCACTTTTTATCGTGGATGTTAAAGTGATTATACCCATATTGATTTGACATCATTTCCATGACATGTTGCGTTTGCAGGATTTAAATCTTCCCACTCAGCATCTGAAACAAATAGAAAAATAATCATAATAAAACGATTTCTTATTTTTTAAGCAAATATCAAAACCACAACGATTATTTTGTTTATATTTAAAATATTTTCACTGTCGACGCGCTTATAGTTAGTTTATTAAGAGTTATATGTCGTGTTACAGATTAAAAAAAGAAAAAGCATAAATATGGTCGAGTTGAGAAACCACATTTTTTTGCAGTCGGTTAAAATAAGCTATATTTATGAAAGAAATAAATACAAATATTATGTACATACACGCATATGCGTGTAAGTATATCTTCCATATTTTACGCAAAATTAATTTCTGATCACACCCATTAATATTTAACAACCAATAATCCTTTTTCATTGCTGACAATATGTATATATTTTATTATTATAATTTTTGCAAGTGTTAAATACTCAACTATCTGAAATTTTCTGGATACAATGTGTTGCGGTTTCGAAACATTTAAATATTACTAAAATAGGGTTTTAAATAGTTCGATATAATTGGTTCGATAACCAATGGATGAATTTGAAATGTTTAGGACAAATTTATTTTAAAACATAAATCTTCCTCTTCGATCACTACATGATTTAAAAAAAACGCATGAAAATCGGTTGCGTAGTTTTAACGATTTAAGTATTCATAGGGACAGACAGAAGAAATCAACTTTGTTTTTCTATTAAGTAATAATATGAAAACTGCGGTTTTCACAAAAATAATATCGGACGAAAAAGCAGCTATTTTAAGCTCTTCTTGATTTGTACAAAACAATCTCCTTCAAAAATTAAACTCTTAGTTATCCTTAGCCAATTAAAGGTATAAAAGGATAAAAAAGTAGAGAAATGAACTCTCTTAACTTATTTTGCGCGCCTGGCGGGCCTGCGGACGATTGCTTCGTGCGTCCTCAGCAGGTCCGCCCCCCGAAAGGGTGCGCGACGGAACACCGGTGGGTTTTAGTCGGTAGTGGCCGGTTTTAGGCGAGTCCGACATAACCGCCTCCTTCTCCCCCGAGGAGGACGCGGTATCCGTAAGACGATTTCCCCCCGTCAAAAAAAAAAGTTTAGATGTAACTGGACGATATGCATAGTTAACAAAGCCACAGTCACCACTTCAGTGGGGATTTGTTAATGTAATAAATTGTTTATCATAATTCAAGTGAATGATAAGCTTCGTAACTTATGTTATGGACTGTGACTAACTATTGCGTTGCTTTAAGATATTTTCATAGATGCTAAGATGTATACAAAGCTGCATAATTTATATTTAATATGAGTGATCTTCGTTCGTTTACATTAATTGTATTGCGTTTGATTTTTATTTTTATTTAGCTATATATTAATTTAAAAGTTTTGAAATTAATATAATTAATAGATATGTATGCTATGTATGTGCGTAGCATAGTTCAGCAATTTTTTTTAATAGAGCCTTAAGTGAAACACCCGAACTAACCCAATTGTTCACTCCGTATTTGTGCTAAACGTGATATACAAAGGTGCCATTGTAAAACCACTATAATTAAACAAAAGGAAATGCTTGCTTTCTAATTTACTAAACCGCCAGGAAAGGGTTTAATTTATAGTCTCTGGTTAATGTTCAGATACGTACAAGGAATAATTTTGTTCAGTTTGTTAAGAAAACTATTCAATTGTAAAGATTAAAATATTCTGATTTTTCTTTTTTCTCCAAAATATAAACATTAAAATGAAATATACTTTAATATTATTTCTTAATAAGATCACCGTTGGATCAACTATTTCCAGCTTTTTCTTAATTTTTGATAAAATAATAAAAACACTGTACTCGTAAAAAGAGTAATTCTTATCAATTTTCACTATATTTAAGTAAAGAAACATTTATTTAAAGAGGCGAAGAGAGTTCACGACAGGCCTATGTTATGACAGGATAAAAGCAAGTCAATGCGCCATTAGAACGGGAAAAGAGCTAAATTAAAAATCGATTTGCTCTCAAAACGTTTATTTAAGACAAAGTACCCTTGAGGCCACTGGAAAATAATAAAGTACAAAATTACCTTTAAGCGTAGCGTTGCTCAAAGTGGCCTGTCGCGTCGGCTAGTCAACCTCGTGAAAGAAATATTGTATTCACGCTAATGTATGTACCAAGGGATGAGGTTAGGTTCTTCAGAAGGTAGTAATCGCTTTTTAATGACGTTCCTTCGCGAAAGAAGTAAATAAGCTGAAATCTATGATCATGACCTTTACCTTTCCGGTGAATTTTCTTTTCGAGTTTGCTATGTGTACTAGTTGTCTACACAGCATTGTTTAAATAATATTGCATGTGTATTATATATATATTATATTCATTTAGGTGGTTGGATTACTAACCTAAAAATAATTTTTCAATGTAATAAATTATGTATAAAATTGCGAAGTTGTCGGAACTTTTAAGGCATCAAAGATGAATTGAGGTACCTTCACGCCCATTCATCATGCGATTATTTTGAAATCATAATAAAATTACATTAATACCTTAAGCAGCGATTCATCACTGTTAATGTCATATAAACAAATTTTAGGCCTTCTAATATCTCACAATTATGAAACGATCTCAGTAATTTTCCTCCAAAAATTTATACTCCCTACCTCCGCCCATGCCATATGTTACACGCACCGTTTTATAATTCATTGAAAGCTAACATTATTACTACAATATTTTGTTAGCGTTATGAAAATTTATATTTGTAATACCATAATTGAAATTTTACTAAAGTTTCGCAATGTAGGTACCATATACTACCTGGTACCAACAATTCTCTCACAAAGATCATTATATCATATACTCAGTATGAGTATATAATATAATGATATAATAAGATAGTTCAGACATCAAAAAGTTTCCGTCCCTTTAATATTACTTCATTGTATAACTGGTGCGTAAAATGTCTTCATTTATATTCAATAATAAGTCTTTTAACAACATAACAAACGTATCGTCTGCTCTTTTTTAAAACAATAATTTCCCAAGCTAATAAAAGTTGAAAAGGAATACCTATATTCGCTTGTATTTTCAATTCTTTACGCAAATTATACGAGTGATACTAAAATGTATAGTTATCAAATGTTCGGTGCTCTTCCATACGTATTTGTGTAAGACTGTCAAATAAATATTTATTAAACGCGGCTTCTTATGATATAATATAATTTAAACCAAGTGCCTTAAAACGACGACTTTTAAAATGCCTTTATATTTAAATGAACTTAGGATGACCCGGTATGTATTAGGGTAGCATCTTTTGTTTATCTCGGATTATTATTGTACATTTAAAAACCCGTGTAAAGCCTACTCAGTTGGCGGTAGTCAAGGTTTTTGTAATGTACCCGATTAATTTCATTTATTCACCATCGTTAAATTATATATTTTTCTTTGACAAACTTATAATAAAATCAAAAGTTGATTCGTTGTTCCAAAATATAAATCATTTATCTGACCGTAATAACATGATAATTGTGCTCTAAATATTTAATTGCCATAAAGTTTACAAAGATTTACAGAAGACAACATTTCTAAATTATTTTGATACAAATTGGTACTTAAATCTTTTTTAATCAAGTTTTCGTACAATTTTTTGTCGCACAAATGAACGCACAGACTAGTCTGATTAAGTCAACGTACCTCTTTTGAAAAACTTTCAGGGTTTTAATTAAAATAACCTTTTATTCTTTGTAAATGTTTGAAACTTCAATTTGAACAAGCTTCCATTAATCTATAGAATTAGTCTCGTGAGGATTACTACTAAAGTGAAATTGCTCTGTCACGTCATGTTGAAATGTGTCTAGGGAAATCCACGTCAATTTTCAAAAGCCAAAGCATAAAGATAAATAAAGGCTCATATAGATGACATAAGACTTTCAAACGTCGAAATGGTTTTTAAGTTTTCCTTTGATTACGGTAAAGGTTAATTTGAAAATAAATACAATGGCCCTACACATATTAATCGAAATAATTATTAATTGCTATAAATGTGATTTTTTTATGTTACCGTAAAAACAAAATGCAAAGAACTGATAACCGTAGTAAGTAGGTATATCGAATTTTTTCTTCCTGTTGCCGAAGAATATTGAATTATCTAATTTCAAATGTTTGTATTGATTAAAAGACTAGCAGACTAGTAGGCGACTAGTCCTGGCTCAGGTCATTCAATTGTTAAGTACTTTATAGTCAGTTTCAAAAACGAGTAGATATTTACTTCCATAATACTTACCATTTACCCATTGCGGCGTATTGTCACGGTTTTGATTTACTTTCAAACTAAGTTAAATATATAAAAAATTTTAATGTTAAAAATTTTGCAATATGATACAAAAATTATGTCAGTCCAAAGAATTTATTTGTAAAATAAATGATTATGCAGATTGAAGGAAAAGCAGCCCTTTCATTTACATACTATTCTCTGTTTAAAACATTATTCAACTACTCATAGAATTTCGTAAAGTTGTGATTTTGTAATATCGTCCCAAAGCCTATTTGAGCGTGATATCTAAACTGTTCTGGCGCGATAGTACTTAAACCCATGAAAAGATGATTACATTGACAAATGGCCGTCCCTTGAGCGTTGAGGTCGGTAATCTACTAGCGAATATAGTCCAATTAATTCTTCTCGCTATCTTTACATTAATTATTTATCTCTCTCAGCCTGTCGTATGCCACAAAAAGATTTCTACATAACGTAATTAAGATCATATATCATATTACGTATTAATAATGTCTTGTTATGTTATCCCTAAAGTGAGTTTCGTTTCATTGTTAGTTGGGATGTTCACTGTTCGGTAAAGTGTTGGCTGGTTCTGAATATTCACTGAGTGTGAGTAATAACGTTATTTTGTTTTCTAGTTAACAAAATATATCTTTCAGATAATATATCCACAAATGTATTTTTAAGAATAATTTACTATATTTATCTTAAATAGAAGTTCGTTCGTTTCTTTGTTTTACATACTTGTGGGAACTATACTTTCTACAAATTAATACAGATATTTTAATAGGAGCTTTTGTTGTTGTCAGATAAACACTTGTTACTTTGACTGTGATGATATATTATGATTGTCTTTCATAAGTAATGAAAAAACACAATATAAAGCGTTTTACGAAATAAATAAATATAAATAAAGAAAACACAAATTAAATTTTGGATAAGTAACTTTAAGTATTTTATAAAGGATACCGAGTACTTAGCTCAACATGTCCGACAACGATGATGAT